>CM046858.1:45895696-46083196 GCA_025617745.1 Heliocidaris erythrogramma | reverse complement strand
ATAGAAATAATCATCTTGATGTTTAAAAAAAAATATCTTTTGCACTAATTTTCCATCATGCCCCTTGAAAATATGTGAATTTTAGTTGCCAGGATATGCAAAATATTTTTGGTTTGTTTCTTAGCCCCAAACTGTACAATGACATATTGCTTTTCAGAATTTATGAATGATTTCATATCATTCATTATCAGTAATAAATATGTTTGTATTTTTACTGTTTTATAAGAGACACTGTACGTTTAAGTTGCTATAGTATGTTACACGCGATCATTGTGTAATCTTTGAATAAGTATACTATCCTATAATATGTTTTGTAAATATGTATTTAACAATTTTGGTATTCCAAGTGTGTTTCTGTACTGAGCTAAAGTAGTCTATACGTGCTTCAAAACTATATTATGCCATTTCAAAAGGACTAATATATACATGGATATTTTTCAACGAATTTTAGAAAATAATTACCGTCTATACAATATGATTTATTAAGATGCTAGAAATGTGCAACAACATTTTCGTAAATAACAAACATTAATTATGAGTGTACCAAATACTTTGTTTATATTATGTATGTTCTTATTTATTTTTTGTTATGAGTTTATTTTCACGATTTTGTTGACTATTATTGCTATCAGGGCCTCATGGAAGACCGCCAATATTGGTGATAATGAGTCACCCTGTATAAATATAAGAAAGAAATAAATAAATAAAAATTAAATTCTAATAGATTAAAATTGAATAACATTTCATTTTATTTATTGGATTATTAAAGCAAGTCACATTAAAGAATTGAACCCTCAATATTGTAATAATAGTAATATAAAATATTTAATAGGCGCTTAATACAGATGTTTCTAAGCGCACCATTTCCTGTCTACAGATTATGACTAGGACTGATATTTGATATATAAATTATAAATCTAAGCTTAATTCAAGACATTGTACATAAACAGTGCTGGAAAAAAATATTAGACCAAGCTTCTGTAATAAAGGTACTATAATATGCATTGAAACTAATGAAAATGATTTGTCTTTGTATTTCATTGAATGAATAACAAATTCCAGCAATCCTACCTTGCTTTTATGATACTTAATTTCCTTCTTACCACAAATATAACACTTTCAGTAACCATTCTTGGTCTAATATTTTTTCCATGGCTGTATGTATGTATGTCTTTAGAATACAGGATCAGAGTGATGACCATTCAGACAGAACATGTTGTAAACTATTTAGATGTGAGCAGATCCCCATGGTTGAACCATCCCCTTGTGACTGGTTGGTAGATGATCCGTAAACGCTGACTAGATTAGGGAGGATTTAGAGAGAGAAGCTAGTCAATCCTGTGACAAGGGATGAAGCTTTAATTGGTATCCCTTCAGTCCCATTCACTATGAATGATGTATGGACTGAATGATGGGTGGACTGATTGGTATTGCTAGAACTCCCTGATTACCTATCACTGCTCCCCACCCAAGAAAGCTGCTGTTCTACAACTATATCCCCTTTAGGCAACCAATTTTTCACACCACAGATAGATGTTTGTTATGTTCTGTCTAGGTTCATCATTATCATTAGTGAATATATGATATTGAGAGAGAGGAAGAGAGAAAGGTAGAATAAAAGATGACATGTTATTGTGTAGAGATTAAAAGAGAAAGAGAAAGAGAAAAGAAAGAAAGAGAGAAGTCATACAAATTCAATGGGTCATTTCATGTTTATTAAACATAATCAAATTTATTTTGAAAGAAGTTAGAAATCTGTGCTAGATAACATGACTAGATAGTGGAAGAAACATTGTTGAAAGCTAGAAGGTTTTTAACCATGTGTTAAATAATATGAGTTAATGGCACGAAAAGACGTGTCCAAAATGCAAACATAAAAATTGCTGGTGATAGTGGTAAGTTAAAAGTTGTAATTTGACTTAAATGTAATGACAGTTTTGGTAATGATAAGCCTTTTCAAGGTTGAGGTTTTTTACACACTTAATGTGTTTATAACATACTACAATAAAATGATCTTTCAACAAGATGCATTTTGTATTCTGGATGCGTCTAGGTCAGACCAATTCTAGGTGGATGAAAAAGGGGCAGGAATTTAGCTTCATGTGATTAAACTGTTTTAAAAATTGTCAATCAAGATTATGAAGTTCATGCAGCATATTAAATAATTTTCTCATGACATAGTTCATGAGGCCATTTTAGATTATTGAACCAAGGTAGACTGGTTTCATTAGACAGAAATTGTAACATTGAAAACAGAAGGAAATTCTAGAAGCTTTGCAGCTTTGCAGGACTTTTCATTTTGATCAAATTGGGTGCCATACCCTTGTTGAGCAGCTTAATAGCGTTTTTATTGAATGCGATCGATAGCTAGGCGGATATCACCAATTCACTTTGGTTAGGAGATCTGTATGAATTAGGTCCAGCGTGTGTGAGGCAGGAATAGATCGTCCCTCTATGTGATGTTTGCCCTCTCCAGCTGATTAAAGTCTTCCAATCTCAATGATTAAGATGGATACAGGGCGGAGGAACCGTTACCGGGATGATAATCATTGCTGATGCATTCCTTCTCATGTTCAAGTTAAATCAGAGAGATAGAAGAGTAAATAGATGGAGTGATGGGGTGATTGATTGGTGGAGGAATGAATTAAAGGATAGATGGATGGAGGTAGGGAGGGAAGGAAAGAAAGGGGAAAAGAGAGGTGAAGAAAGAAACAAAGACCAAGAATGAGAGACCAAGAGAAGGAGAGAGAGAGGTTGTTGGGTGGTAAAGAGTTTTATGTATCATCTGGTCATGTGACCTATTGATTGTAAGGTTGATCAAAAAAGAACTTTGAAAAGATAAGAATTGTGATACAACAGGAAAGACTTCACAATACACACATGAAAAAAAATCACTTTTCTGAAATACAGAAATAGAATAATGCTCCAGTAGTACATATATGTTAAAATAAAATGAAAAAAAAACAAGCAAATTCTTGCCAAATAAGAAAAAGGAAAGTGATGAAATTGGAAAGCGGTCACCTAACAAAGGTGCAAGATAGGAGTGCATGAATCTATTTGCCATGCTGGTGGATAGTGGACCTAGTGCGTGCTATAACTTAGTTGGTAAATAATCGTGATGTATGTCGCTGTAGATTAGAATAGATTTCGGAAGGAAGGCAAAGGAAACGTCTGATAGACCCTTTTCAGACTGTTCAAAGTTCTGTTCATATCTGATTCATTATTTTAGTTCTGAAATAACACAAAGGACAGTAACTGAACACCTTGTATTTTGCTTCATTACATTCTGTTCGGGGGCATCTCGTTTTTCCGAAGGTTCGTTTTTCCGAAGGTTCGTATTTCCGAAACACTAATTTCCCATGCCTGGGGGTTCATAATTCCGAAAATGAAAAAGGGTTCGTAATTCCGAACATTTGTTGCATTATTCCGAAGGTTCGTTATTCCGAAGGTTCGTTTATCCGACGGTTCGTTTATCCGAAGGTTCATAATTCCGAAAATGAAATAGGGTTCATATTTCCGAAGGTTCGTATTTCCGAAAATGAAAAAGGGCTCATAATTCCGAAGGTTCGTATTTCCGAAAATGAAAAAGGGTTTGTATTTCCGAAAATGAAAAAGGGTTCGTATTTCCGAAAATGAAATAAGGTTCGTATTTCCGAAAATGAAAAAGGGTTCGTATTTCCGAAAATGAAATAGGGTTCGTATTTCCGAAAATGAAAAAGGGTTTGTATTTCCGAAAATGAAATAGGGTTTGTATTTCCGAAAATGAAAAAGGGTTCGTATTTCCGAAAATGAAATAGGGTTCGTATTTCCGAAAAATGAAATAGGGTTCATAATTCCTGGAAAAAAAGCAAATTCATCAGGAGCAGAGGTGTAGAAATGGGGGGGGGGAGGGAACGCCCCCACCCCTCCCTCATCGGATGGCGAAAAAATAAGAAAAAAAGAAAGAAAATGGAATAGGAAAGAAGACGGTTGGACTGTACAAATGATTAAAGGTTTTACTCATAAATACGAACCTACCATTTTTCATTGACATTTATTATATGACCTTCAAATGTTACGTAACACCATACCCGGGTATACACACACATTTTGTATCAAAAGATACATTACACTCCAAAGAAACTGCAGTACGCAGTTATCTTTATAAAGTTCATATAATGGAACTTAATACAATAACTACGTGTATTTGGGGGCCTCGTGTTTGAAACCAAGTGGATGCGGTCACCATGCCCCTCGAAGTGACTTAAAACCGTCGTTCCACTGTTTGCTTACTTTATACAAACATAAATTATCGAGTAATCGCAGATATAGGTTAACTATAATTTTTATAATTACAGGGGCCGCATAACTCCTTTTTTTAAGTAGGGGGGGGGGGGGGGCTGACACATCTTTCCCGAAAATCCACCATTATGTTTCTACATTTTCTAAATTTTATGAGCGAGCGAAGAGAGCGAGGAAAGAATTAACCTACAATTTTATTTTGTCAAAGAAATACACAAGAAAAGTTCATGTACATGATCACCTCCTATACTTGATATGATGCACCACGCGTTACCCCGGGTAGCGTTGTACCCGAGGTACCATAGTGTCCCTGTATTAAAGAGTTGCGACATGGACGTCTCACTTTTCTGGAAACAAAATGCCGTTCGAATTCTTTCTATTGAGAACACCCAGGTGCTCATCGGAATTGAATAGAAATGTTATGTAATAGTAGAAACAAAATGGCGTTCAAATCCCCAGTTGTCGCAACTCTTTAATTAATACAGGGACACTATGGTACCCTGGGGTACAACGCTATAACCCGGGGTAACGCGTGGTGCATCATATGTCGGATTTTGGGCAGTTTGCAACACGAATATGTGTATATTTGCTGAACGAGGCATCCAAGAAAAGTTTAAGTTTTACGAACGAACGAGAAAAAAGGACACTTTATCATCTTTAAATGCTATCAACAAAAGACACTTACAAACATTATTCTAAGAAGTATATTTGTGCACCTTAATATTTTACCTGAAATGATATATCTTAACACTCTCATTTTTACGTATAAGTTACCGATCAGGAAAATTACCCAGTTTATTTGATGACAGTCATGTTCACTCTTAATTCATCTGTGTATTCATATAATACCCGTCAATCTGTCAATCTACAATGTTTCACCAACCTAAGGTTTTCTCTACTTTAAATTCATTTGGCATTAAAGCTATGGTCACAACCCACAACATTAGCCTGAAATGGGAGTAAAATATGATGTTATGTTTTGCATAATGAATTTATATAGTCAAATAATTTTACACATTCATGCATACTAAATGAAAAAAATTACGTGTTAAAAAATTGCTTATTTTAGTAGCCAGCCTTAGCTTAATATGCTTTGGACACTATAATTTTCATTATGGATATGTAGAAATTTGGATCCACTGGATATGTGTTTTGAGGTTGACAGATAGAAATAGGCCCATGGTTGCAAACTTTAGTAATCATTAGGATCATTTGAATGTAATTAAGATTCTATCATCATCTGAAAAGGAAAGTGAGTTCAGCATTATCAAATTATATTACTTGTGAATAATAGACGTCATTAATAGACGTCCATATGCACTCGTCAATGTTCATCAAAAGATAATTCTTGTATGCAATGTAAATCATATCACAATATATAACTAAAAAGAGCAAAATAGGAGGTAAAGATCAGAATCCAGAACTTTAGTAACTCCCAGTGTGGGTGATAGCAGGGGCGGTGGAGCGTCTTTCAAAATGGGTGGGGGCACCAACAAAAGGGGCACTTTGGGGGCAAAGGGTGAAAAAATTGCGGGAAATGCCACTTTGAGCTGAGACAATAGTATATTGCTTTTGTTGGTGTCCCCACCCATTAATACACTATCGAATATCATTTTCGACACATTATTGTTTATGTCTTAGCATGGTTCTAGATGAAAAAGAAAAAAAAAAAAAATATTTTACAGTTGAGTGCAATGATCTGATTATTCATATTGAAGATATTTTGAATAACAGCGATTTTCCTAATATGATAAAAAGACAATGGTAAATGCGAGGGGGCGTAGCCAGCGAGCTTTAAAAAAATTAGAAAGAAATTGTCCTTCTTCCTGTTTTGATGTAAGGGCACTGCTCATTCTTGTATAACTGCCCCCTGCTCCACTGCCTCTCATTATGCTGATATCAGTAGGGGATCGGAATCTATTATATAGGAAGCCTCTCTGAGCTAGGTAGGCCTATGTGGTTCTTTTGTGGACTTTAGGGCTCAATTTGTAAGCGACATCGGAGTATATACGAACAATATATTAAATATATATATAGGTATATAGGTATAGGGCACTTATCACAAGACAAAAAGGGCACTTATCAATAGCAGTGACTCCTTTATGAACTCTCTGTAATATTTTTAGTTTACACTTTTCATAGTATACTTTTTAAATCACAATTTATGTTCACGAAGTAATTACATCTTAAAGATAATAAAGTGTCAATGTTTGGCTCGCTGGAATCCAGCAGCGTGGTGCCCGAACATCCTGTTATTTTGGGAAGCGAGATGGTCGGCTAAAATCATTATTCTATAGACAATATCTCCTTTTTTTTACTTGCTCACTATCGTGTAAGATTTAGAAACGGAATAGTTTGGGACAGGGAACGCCCTTCATTAGGGCGAGTGAAGTGCCCAAATATTCCATATTCGGCAGTAGGGTTCAGTAATATTATTCATGGCTCATTATTACATGTTCTATATTTGTCTTTTGATGGCGAAATTGCATTTCCATTACAATAAAAAAGGGTTTTATGTTTTTTTCTAACTCGCTTCGCTCGCTTGCAAATTGTACGAACGGGGAGTATGATATTCTGCCAAGAGGCATCAGCTCCCCCTTTCAAAAACATTACGTGACCATTTTCTGCTTGTAAAGATCTACTTGGAACTTTGGTGTGTCTCATTTTCCAAAGCGGTATATACATTATATAAATAACTTCAAGCCAATTTCGTTGTAGGAAATTTAATCCGGAATCCGATCATTCACTTTCTTCTATACATCAGTATGTATTTTAATCGCCGAAGTAATATCATTTTATGAGAAATTAAACATGTATTCCTGAGGCGCTCGCTCTCCACGCTCGCTCACAAATATTGGTTATTATAATAGAAACAATTATAATAATGATAATAATATTAATAATAATAACAATAATGATGATAATAATAATAATAATTATAATAATAATAATAATCATAATGATAATAATGATAATATTGATAGGAATTACGATAATAATGGCTATTTCTCTGGATTTTATTATAATTGTTATCATCATTGTTATGATTATAGAGTACGAAATGAATATCTTTACACTTGGCCGTCTTTCCCCTCCTCCCTATCCAAAATACGGATTGACGCCGTATTCTCTGAATTTAAACCCTTTTTCATTTTCGGAAATACGAACCCTTTTTCTTTTTCGGAAATACGAACCCTATTTCATTTTCGGAAATACGAACCCTTTTTCATTTTCGGAAATACGAACCCTATTTCATTTTCGGAAATACGAACCCTATTTCATTTTCGGAAATACGAACCCTTTTTCATTTTCGGAAATACGAACCCTATTTCATTTTCGGAAATACGAACCCTTTTTCATTTTCGGAAATACGAACCCTATTTCATTTTCGGAAATACGAACCCTTTTTCATTTTCGGAAATACGAACCCTTTTTCATTTTCGGAAATACGAACCCTATTTCATTTTCGGAAATACGAACCCTTTTTCATTTTCGGAAATACGAACCCTTTTTCATTTTCGGAAATACGAACCTTCGGAATTATGAACCCTATTTCATTTTCGGAAAAAAGAACCTTCGGAAAAACGAACCTTCGGAAAAACGAACCTTCGGAGTAACGAACCTTCGGAATAACGAACCTTCGGAATTATGAACCTTCGGAAAAACGAACCGTCGGAAATACGAACCTTCGGAAAAACGACATGTAACCTTCTGTTCAGTGCTATTGTAAAAAGAGCAGATGAGATGCTGAAAAGTTACACTATGAAGCCTCCAAATGTCTTCTGGAGTAGAGAAAGAGCTGCTGACAAGGTGTTATGAGGATCAAAATTACTTTGAATTATCAAATTACAAGGTATCACTTTTTTATAATGGATCAGTAAGTTTTCAATGAAAAATAGGCATTTTAAATGTGTTTTCCCAATAATTTGATTATCTGTCAATTATTCATTTTTAGCAAATGCATTGAGAACCAAGGACAAAGAGGATCAAGCACTATTTAAGAAGTAATATCAGTAATATAATACCAGATCTGAGAAATCTGGAACAAAGTTGAATTGGATACAGAGTAGATAAAGTGTGAAAGAGGTATAAAGAGAAGGGATATGATCACTAGAGATGATGTTAAGATTAATGTGGGAGAAGAGATGGTGAGGATAGGAATAGATGACTGGTGGTGGTGGTATTAGAATGGTAGTGGTGGTAGAGGTAGAAAGATGAGAGTGGGATGGCTGGAGAGATTTACACAAAGATAAACACAGCAAACAGAATTTGAAGATGACAGAAAAGTGAAGAGAGAGAGAGAGCGAAAATGGGAGGGGAGAGAGAATGCAGGCATACACACTCTCCACTCCCCACACTTTACTACACATATAAATGTACATATCTACATGGTGTCCACTAATAAAAACAATGCGGCCAAAAAAAAATATTAAAGTGGAAATAGCCAAATAGCATGTTTACTGAAAGGAGTATTGAAAAAATAATTCTTAATCAAATCAGTTAACTGTGCATAAGTCGAACTTACCATATAAGTCAAATCAATTTGTGGACCAAACTATATGCAAAACATGTGATATTTACATTTCGTAAGTCAAATTTGGCTTAAGTCACTATTTTTGCGGTCCCAACAGATTCGACTTAGGCAAAGTTAACTGTAGTAAACTAGACATATGAAAATTAGATAATATTATTGCAACTAATTCTTATGAAATTCTCTGGAAGAGAAATATGGTTTCTAAATGAATAGCCCGCTTCGAGATAGATGAATATCTTTCAACATTGTATCTTGTGAACTTTAGATTAGGTTATCAAGCACTAAGTAATGATTTGTCTAGGGCCGGCTGCCGCCAATCGAGTGTGGTGCTTGACCATTTTGGTCAATTGGATATTGATAGATGAGTAGAGTGATCTAATGCTGCTGCTGAATAAAGTCAGTTTCAATAGAAGATCATCCACAGAAGAAATTTTAGTTGGAGTACAGAGAAACATGGCTGCCACAAATTTCATTTTCCAATTCAAGTGGTGTTAGAATTTGCTCTTGATTTGATAATGTGAACAATTTTCTTGTTTTTTTTTTGTCTGACTTTAAAATAAGCCCTTTAAAACCCTATGAGACATACAAGCAATCTCAAAACCATGCTTTGTTTGACATTATGCTGTCATTCAAATAAGGCTTTGGTCAAATTACAGACAAGAGGACAATGAAAGGGGCTTTGATATGCTGAATCATAAATTGAAAGTAAATTGAAAAAGATTTATCATAATCTAAAGCTTGATGTCGACAGTTGCAGCTTAAAGAAAATATAGATGGACTTGTTCTGAAATTACTGTATTCATTCATCACATTTCATCTTCAATTTAGATCCTGCTAGATCTACTACATCAAGTATCTATAACATTTAGAAAGCATGTCTCAAAATGTGAACACTTTCAAAACCATTACGACCAATTGCAGAATATAATCTTGATATATCAAAGCTTAGCCCTAAAGTGTCATGAATGGCAATATAGCTTTAAAGTTTCATAAATGGCAATCTAGTTTTAAAGTGTCATGAATGGCAATATAGCTGTAAAGTTTCATGAATAACAATATAGCTTTATAGTTTCATGAATGGCAATGTAGCTTTAAAGTGTCATGAATTGCAATATAACAAAGAAAACAGGCACCAAGTATTTCTCTAAACACATGAAATTTATTTCTTCATTCTTCTTTTCTTGGGCTTTGTAAACACATTTTGAAAACAAAGGAGAAAAAACAGTTTTTTTCTTGACATACTAGATGAGAATTATGCACAATTTGCTCTGTGCGCAAAAAGGTATCCACTACTATATCTACTACTACTTGAAAAGTTCTGTAAAGCAATATATCTGTAAAGTTTCATGAATAACAATATAGCTTTATAGTTTCATGAATGGCAATGTAGCTTTAAAGTGTCATGAATTGCAATATAACAAAGAAAACAGGCACCAAGTATTTCTCTAAACACATGAAATTTATTTCTTCATTCTTCTTTTCTTGGGCTTTGTAAACACATTTTGAAAACAAAGGAGAAAAAACATTTTTTTTCTTGACAATGTATACTAGATGAGAATTATGCACAATTTGCTCTGTGCGCAAAAAGGTATCCACTACTATATCTACTACTACTTGAAAAGTTCTGTAAAAAGCATTTTAAGGTAGTTCATTGCATGCATGCTTAAAAGTAACACCTTTATTATAAGAAAATGTTACATAGGTAAGAAGACGTGGCGTATTAAATAGGTTGACAAAAGATTAATATGTTCATTCATTGAAATAGTCACTCTCATTCTGTAGCCATTGAAGATTTCTTGATGGACTTGCTTTCATGAGATGTTTATTTTAATAGCACTCTTGTGTTTTATTGCTGGTCATATCTTGGTTTGATTTAAATGGTAGTAGAGAGCTTTGTTTATGACATATCCACTAATAGCACAGAAATAATCTCTTGTTTGATATGGATCACTGGAATTAGATGTAAATTTATGACTCTGGACATTGGTTTGGTGGAGATTGATGGGGGATTATGGCTGTGGATATGATGCTTTTAACTGACCAGTTCAGAAGATATCTTATAACATAGAAATATGCTGCTTGCATGTAACAACATTACATTTCAAGAGTTTGATGGAAGCATTGGTTATGATAGGAAATAAAAGAATGTTAAAATTTCAGCATTTTGAAATATCTATTCTTCAAAAATAAGCTATATATACATTGGAATGAAAGGATTTCATTATTCATCTTATAATTTTATACAGAGAGAAAGTGGATGGTGATATTCTGCATTGAACAACCTTAGTTAATCCCCAATTGTGAATGCATTCACATATATTTATTTATTTTAGGTTCACATAAATCATGATGACTTTTCATATCAACAGATTTGCTCACGAGTCTTTGATGGTGAACCTGTGACGTAAATATTATCTGAGTCATCATAAGCTACTGAGAAAGAAATGATTAAAGACATAGAGGATTCTCTTGTATGGGTTTTCAAGCTTGTATTTCATATTTGGGGGCTTTGATGAAATGTCTATACCGGGTGTTTTGGATATCAAGATGACCATTAAAAACAAACACCTACCACAAACTTTGTAAGAAGAAATGATATATTGTGGTGTATTCTCTCTTTTATATTTTTTAGCATGTTGAAATGTGCACGCCAAAACCAAAGAAATACAATGAATGTATGGCTGAAGTCACCATGAGATTAGTAACAAGAATGTTAACACATGATATTATCACTGACAGGTAGAGATATGAAGATAATAGAGCTTAAACAGCTGATAAACCTTGCTATGTTTACTATGTCTTTCTGTCTCCTTCCTCTCTCTCTTTCTCCCTCTTTATCTTCTCTCTGTCTCTCTGTCTCTCTCTGTCTCTCTCTCTCTGTCTCTCTCTCTGTCTCTCTCTCTCTGTCTCTCTTTCTGTCTCTCTTTCCCTGTCTCTTTTTCTCCATCTCCTGGCTGTACTCTGCATCCATTACTGATCTAAAGACGAGGCACGAATTTGGGTAATGGATATGTGTCTTTAACCATTATCCTTCATATTCTTGGTTTAAAAACTCTACTCCTTTTCATTTGGTACAATTCCTACATGTTGAACAATTGCTACATGTTTCTGAACATTTTCATTTCGGTTAATAAAATTGGAGTGGACTTTAATTGGATTATTATTATTATTATTATTATTGTTGTTATTCATCAATATCGCATATAAGAATGTCTTTAAAAAGAAATGATTGAATATTTCTTTATTTTGGTGGGTTGTTATTTTTTTTTTTTTGAGAAATGCACTAACTGAATCATCATTGATAGATGTTGAGTATATTCTTATCAAAACGTCATATCCAAATGTTTTATGGTTAAAGCCTTATAATGTATTTTCTGCTAAAGAAGTTTGTTTTGTGAAAAAAAACTTGATTCCTGTACTCTATTGGGGAGAGTGAAAAAAAGATTAGTTATGATTACTAGTATACAATGTGATACTTTAGTCACATATAAATGTAATGAAGAGAGACGGAGATATATATATATATAGAGAGAGAGAGAGCGCGCACACTTAAACATCCAATAACCTTATTTTGGAATAAGAGGAAAATATAGCTGACATGTTAACCCTTATATGGGGATATAGTAAAATCCATGATGAATGCTTTGATGTAAGAAAAATAAATGTGTCGGAAGGGTTTCCAGTGGACATCAACAAGAATTGGTACAAATCAATGGTTCCATATCTACTTAAGACAGCACGGTTGGTAAAAGCTTTATCTGTAGTAACATGTAATGCATTTGGATGGGACTAACACCAAAATGGGAAGCCTGAAAAAGCTAAATAGCATGAAGAATGTCATGGAGTGTATAAGTGCAATTTCCCCCTAATTTTCTTGAAACTACTTGAGGGAAATTGCTTCTTTTCTTGGCCCTGTATCTGAACAGGTGAGGAAATGATGGGAAATGCTGTCTTGGTTACAATTTGAGAACTGTGTAGGTTGTTGTGATATTAAGTTGTGATGATCTTGTTTTAAAGGGAAAGGTCGGCTCTAGAGCAAGTCATCATGGTCAAGAAACTGCTGAAAACACATATTCCAAAAGTATTTTGTGTTCTTTGTCATACATGTGTTCTTCATATTGCAGGTTTTTTTTAAAAAGTAATTCATGTACAGATTAGCTTTAAAATGTCCTCAATATGCATTATCAAATATAGAATTTGTGACTACAAAAATAGCACCAGTTAAATCAAGTTTGAGTCTGATAGAATCCAAATGAAGGTGATATTACAGCGGTATTTAATTTTAGAAAGTAAATTTTTATTCAGACATTTTTGCCTAAAGTACAACATGCAAGGAGTCTATATTTACAGTATTTTATTCTAAATTTAAAATGGAAAAGAGTAAAATCAAGTGAGATGGAGAAAGATAGACGGAGAGCTGGAGAGGGAGAAGGGAGTGAGTTAGGGTGTAAGAGTGTGCAATATTATTCTTTTACTTTCTATTATGCCCTTTTTGTTAGCAATCCTTACTTTCATATGCTAGAAATCTCTGATAGAGAGATAGTGAGAGAGATAGAGAGGGAGAAGTGAGTGAGTTAGGGTGTAAGAGTGTGCAATATAATTCTTTATTTCTTTTACTTTCTCAGTGTTATGTCCTTTTGTTAGCAATCCTTACTCTCATATGCTAGAAATCTCTGATAGAGAGATAGTGAGAGAGATAGAGAGGGAGAAGGGAGTGAGTTAGGGTGTAAGAGTGTGCAATATTATTCTTTATTTCTTTTACTTTCTCAGTGTTATGTCCTTTTGTTAGCAATCCTTACTCTCATATGCTAGAAATCTCTGATAGAAATCTCTGATAGTTTGCAGAATCTTTTCATATCTTAGAGATCAGGTGCTAGAAATCAAACCAAAATTGGAAATATTGAAATAACACCCAGCTTTCTAATTTTTATTTGTATACATTTTGGCATGGTAATATTGAGGGAACAAGAAGTGAGAAAAGATCCACATGTATTTAATGCCAGAACTACATCAGTATTAAGAGTTTTATGATGTTGAATGACTCCAATTATCTTTTTCTTCTTTTCTTGTGCTCATGAGGGGAAGAAAAACAAGTAAGATATTTATTTAGTAGTACCCTGCTATCCCTTGTAATTAGAGTTATACTAAAAAATCATTAAAAGGATACATACCTATGGGTAATGGGTATGGAAATGGTAGCATTTCTAACCTCTCTGTCAGAATGTCAGAAAGACTTGAGCATTGTTGTGCAGTCACTGATGTAGTATAGAGAAGGGGAGATTGAGTACTTGATAGCTGCATGTCACTTATACTCTGATCTTTGTATGATGTAATGGTGTCCGATTCCTACATCACAAGTGGTTTTACTTACATCCTAAAAGTGCGATGACATTTCCACTGATGTGCTGATATACTTATTTGGGATACCACTTCTCTGTCCATTTCTTTTTAATAAGATACATGGTTTTACTTTATGTGAGGACAGCTGAGGATTTATATTTAGCATTTTATCCCATTTGGGGCAGTCTTCCTGTTAGCTTGTGTGGGTTTGTATGACTTCATCTCTCCACACTTTGTAATATCCTGTTCTATTTCTGTCTCTCTATAATTTTGTGTGTGTGGAAAAGAGTAAATACTGGTTTGACCTTTGCATTAGCCTTAACCTTTGACTTCTTGCTTCCTCATCTTGATAGTTAGAAGCAGGAGATATTTCCATAAGAAGATACCCAAAGAATAAAAGTAAAGAAGAAATAATTGGTTGAGAAATGAGGAGGATAATTTAGTGTGATTTTCAACTTTGATGAAAGTGCTTCTCTATCATATTTGGAAGTTTTATGCTAAAATGTGATTCATAAGTGTGTTAACCCCTAGCATGCCGTGGGCGGCAAATCCCGCCCAAAAATGTTGAGTGTTGAACATTTTGTTTAGGCTCAGAATGGCTTGAAAATTCTTCCTCATGCAGAAACCTGTGCCATCAGTATAATGTTTATTCTTATGCAATATAACTTTTGTCCAGTTTGCTGAAGAAAATACTCTTTCAAAGTTAATATTTAACTCTTGAAAATTCATATTTGACATTTGCTCAAAACTCTGGTGGCATGGAAGGGGTTAAGTTTCAAATCAAATGTTTATATTTACATTCATTGAATAAGAAGAGTTTCACTCTTTTGTAAACCTTTGCTGTGTATATGATTAAATAAGTAGATGTCTGAGAAGCCAACCTGATGCTGGTAATCCAATACTATAAACTATAAAGTATTTAGAATTCCAAACCCTAAGCGAGTGATGACCTGACTGAGTGACCGTGATGTTTGAATGGAATGACTTCATGTTGAGAAGATGATTAGGAAATTGTCAGGTTTGTTGTCAGTAGGGTGATTGGTCTTACTGAGTGTAGTATGAGGTAGGTCTTGCAACAGTTACATCCTATCAGTAGATGTATTCACACTGAGTACTGTATGAGAGAGGTCTTGTAACATTTCCATACTATCAATAGCAGCATTCACACTGAGTACTGTATGAGGGAGGTCTTGTAACATTTCCATACTATCAATAGCAGCATTCACACTGAGTGTGGTATTAGAGATGTCTTGTAACATTTACATAATATCAATTGCTGCATTCACACTGAGTGTGGTATGAGGGAGGTATTTTAACATGTACATACTGTCAATAGCTGCATTCACACTGAGTGTGGTATGAGGGAGGTCTTGTAACATTTGCATACTATCAATAGCTGCATTCACACTGAATGTGGTATTAGAGATGTCTTGTAACATTTACATACAATCAATAGCTGCATTCACACTGAGTACTGTATGAGGGAGGTCTTGTAACATTTGCATGCTATCAATATCTGCATTTACACTGAGTGTGGTATTAGAGATATCTTGTAATATTTGCATACTATCAATAGCTGCATTCACACTGAGTGTGGTATTAGAGATGTCTTGTAACATTTACATACAATCAATGGCTGCATTCACACTGAGTGTGGTATGAGGGAGGTTTTGCAACATTTACATTCTATCAATATCTGCATTTACACTGAGTGTGGTATTAGAGATGTCTTGTAACATTTCCATACTATCAATATCTGCATTCACACTGAGTGTGGTATGAGGGAGGTATTTTAACATGTACATACTGTCAATAGCTGCATTCACACTGAGTGTGGTATGATGGAGGTCATATAACAGTTATATCTTACTGCTAGTTGCATTCATATTGAAGTTTTCTGAGACAAAAATATGTTTCATAATTTGCATGGTTAGCTGATTTTTGGCATACAGCTAAATAACCATATATGAATTATCAAAGAATGACCTGCTTTACCCCCCCCCCCCCCCCCCCCCCCACCAATTCTGGAAAGTCCCAGTGTGGATCTCTATCCTTACAATACGTTTAGTCCGGGTTTAAACCCTGCCTAGTTATTTTTTTAAAAGAATGCCAGCCAATGATATATCTCCCAGGCCGTTCAGTATGTGGTAGTTGGTATTTTCATGAATATTAGATGAGAGCTATGCTGGAAGTTTAAATTCTATGTCATTGTCCTTCCACTTCTTCATCTTATAACTTTACTGCATAATACTTGATATATCCTGTTTGCTACTTTCCAAACAACCGTAGAGTCACTGAACTGAAGTCAAATGATGGAGGTGTTGGAAATCCTCATCAGAAATCGCTTGGTTGGAGATGAGATGTAGCGAGATGATTAAGAGTAATCTAGAAACTCTCTACCTGATTGACTCATTAAATATTAAACATACTACAACAAAATAGGGATAAAAATTGTATAATTCTATCCAGTTGATTAGCTGTTAAGCTGGTGGACCATAAACCAAGTGTTTGCATTCATTTTCTGGAGTGCCTCGATCCTGATCATAGACTCAAAATATCGCTTCCAAGCAAATCCTAATAGGATTTGAAGCTGTAGGTCCCATGGGAATTGTGTTACAATGTATTTTTTACCCCTTTTTGTGTATTCCTGGGCAAAATGGTCATTTGTGTGGGAGGGAAGATGTGAATAATTGAAGTGTAATTATTGATGGATAGTTTGTGCTCAGCCACTCAACATCAGCATGACTGCATCCCTGGTTGACTGTCTTTATTGCTATGGATTCACCTCTCATTTTTGCATTATACTTATATCTGCTGAAAGGGAGAATGGATGTCATTATTATTGGTCCTTTCACAAAGAAGTTAGTTTGATTCTTTAAGAGTATCTTGATTTCTTGGTATGTTAGACAATACTGTAATCAAATACATGTACATGTAGCTGGATCCTTGAAAGTTCAAATGTTGAATTGTAGTGCAATAGTAGAAGGATGGGTTATGTAGCGGTGACATCTGGTTGATAAATGAGGTTGTGGGTTCCAACCCCAGCACATCAACTGTATTTTAGCAAAGATTTTATTGCTACTCTTTATTACAATGTAAAAATGATTATGTGGAAAGATAGAAGCATTATTGTTTGAATTAGTGTATGTTTACCCTTGCAAAATGGTGACTGCATGGCTGGAATACTTACCAAATCAAGATCAAACTTTGTAAATTTAATTGAATTCAGTAAACAGAATTTGACCAGAACAAGGGATAGAAATGAAGATTATTGATGACTTCAATTTACTTTGTTATTTTGAGACTAGGATTTTGTTTGAAGCTATCTTGATTTTTCTTTTTTCATAGATACACATGATCTGTGCACATGTAATATAACTTAGCCATTCAAATTGTTTACCAAGAAATTTATGAAGCAAATGGTATGTTCTGGTGATGGTATTGCATGTCAACAGAAAAAGACTTACATGTAGTTCAGAATTGCTTATCATGAAATGGATATTTTTTGGGGACCAGCATAATATAAATCAATGAACAAAAACTTGGTTGAAATCATACTTTTGCTAGAAAGCACAATAGATATGAAACCACATGTTATGAACATTGGTGAGAACTACTAGCTGGATAATCTTTTCTTTCTTTGTTCATTACTCACCTATTATAAACCAAAATTGTTTGGCAGATAACAATTCAACTTTAAGTTTTGTATGATTCTATGAAATGTATGTATAACCATGGCTGGTATTCAATTCAAAACCTGCATTAAGTAGGCATATTACTTAGCTTTTTGCTTAGCAAGGTAAAAGGGCTGAACGCATATTCAGATCACATCTACGTACTTTACTTTAGCAAGCCAACTGTAAAGCAAAATACTATTAGCTATTGTAATATCACCAAGCGAGTCATAATGTGCAGTAAATGTGTCGCATTTAATATGCAATTGTATTAATTTACTTGTGTGTAGCCAGAATGACCCTTGTATGTATGAAAGCCATATGCCTGCCATTATGTACTTGGCTTATAGGGAAGTCCACCCTCATATTAACTTGGTCCAAAAATAAGCTGAAAATGAAAGAAATAGATCAATGAAAGTTTGAGCAAAATCGGATGAAAAATAAGTAAGTTATGAATTTTTGAAGTTGTAATACATCAGATACAAATTGGCAACTCTGTGACATATCCTGCGAGCTCCTGTCCCATTTGCCCTGTACTGCAAAAAAAGATCATAAAATTCCATTTTTTCCAAAGGAAATAAATTATCATACATGGACCCTAGATACAATTATTTCACTTATACTTTTACACAAAACCTGTGTGACACAAATCTATTCCCTCATCAGAAACAAAGAATATGAACATTTATGAATGCATGTATACTGAGCAAATGGGAAAGGAGCTTGCAAGATATGTCATGGAGTTGCCAGTTTCTTTTTGATTGATTAAAAAATTCATAACTTTCTTATTGCATTATGCTCAAACTTTCATTGATCTGTTTCTTTAATTTTTCTGCTTCTTTTAAAACCAACTTAATATCAGGGTGGACTTTCCCTTTAAGTCTGCTAGGGAGATGTCTTAGACTAAGGGTAAAATACTTAGACATAAAACTCAGTTGAATACCAAGATTGCTTTTAAAGTATTTTACCTCAGCTGGAAAATAAGTAAAATACTCATATTTTGAACTTAAGTATTGAATTTAATACTGGCCCAGAACTCTAAAATGTCATTAAACTACAATAAATGTAGTGTATAATTAGCATATATAGTGGTAGAGTCTACTTCAGCGTATTTCAGTGAGGAATAATAAAAGAGCACATAAGAAAATCCATTCTTGTTTAGAGAAGGATGGTCTAAATATTGTCATGCGTGGGTATTATAAAAGCTGTATGAGCTGAGGCATGATTTATTATCAACAGCTGTTGTGATCTTGTGACTATTTTTTGTTAAAGTTCAATATTAGGACCTCAGAGATATAGCAAGGTTTAATAACTGACGAGATGATTCATACATGTAGTTCCTTCATCTCCAGAAATTTACAGCTTTTCTCAATACTGTTTTCATTTTAGCAAGTAGCACCTGTGTAAAGAGTGTGCATATATCATCACATTTACTGATATGATATGTTAGTACACTTACAACAAGCTTGTATTGTAAAAGCTTCATGAAATGACCCTTTCCAACTCTAGCTTGTTTTATATGTGTAGTATTTGAAATAGGTTTGAACCTTTTTCTAAGACTGCCCTTTCAAGAATAAATGATAGGAATGCTGTTTTTAATGTCTAATTATATTTCTTTCTCTTTTATCATTTTCTTCCTTCCATGTTTCATCAATACTTCTGTTCGTGGATTAAAACAAAAACAGGTGAGTGAAATATTATTTCATTTTGCAGAATGCATGAGCCATTTTATAGCTACTTCAATAATGATAACCTTTTGCTCATATATAAGGGCATACTGATGATTTCTTTTGAAGAGAGAATCACATTTTTTTACTCTTTGACTTCTACTTTCAAATTATGTGTTAACGTGTATTATAGATTTACCCATTCTTTTCAAAACATCAAAGTTCATCAGGTAAGCAACTTGTTAGAAGAAAATTCTTTAGTCAGTTTAAAATCTTATTATTTTAATGCAAACAACATCTCACAAAAGAAGCTTTTTTCTCAAGATCTCTGCAGGTTAATAGTTGTATAAATAATCTTTCTCAAACTTCAACGGATGCTCTACTGCAAAATTACACTGGTTCCAATGATTTTCTCACGTAGTCATTGCTCTTTAAATATGGAATGTTGACGGAATGATTTACTCTTGAGCTTTCTTGGTCAAGGTCATGGTTAGAGAATGTCTATAAACCTTGGCAATAAACCTTAATGAGCAGCCATTTTGTGACTTACAGAGTGTTAGTCTCTCTCTCTGTTTCACCTTTTTTTCTCTCTCCATCTCTCCCTCTCATAAGCAACCCGTCTGGAAAATAATTCTCAGGAAATTCCTGTGCTATTTTGCAGTATATTATACTTAAAGGGACATGTAGTCCAACTTCTTTACTTTTAGAGATAAAAATAAAAGTGACAGAAGAGGCATATTGGAAAGTGTCCAAATAAATCATTTAGTATATGTAAGAACAAATTTACCTTTAGTTCTTCTATGTTTTATTATTGTATTTTGTAAGTGCATTTTGGGGATCAATGCGAATTTACTCCGTAGTTTTGATTTTCTTATATTCTTAGCCACCACCTCTGTATGACCAGTCAAACTACTGGAGTATGACACCTATTGGATTGTCAAAAATTGAGTCAGTCACCCTTTCATGTTGAGTGCTGGGGGAATTGTATAATTCCAGTTTATTCAATCTGCAAAATATAAACGTTGAATCCAAGATTGTATACAATAGTCTTTACTCGCTTATTCAATACATAATAACCATACATCATCGTTACAACAATGTCGAACAAGTGCTTGAGACATAGTATGTAAATAGCCTCTTTCTTCATCAGTGTATTGAATATATGTTATATAAGTTTACAGCAATGAATGCTTTGTCTGACATAGCATCAACAAGATATAAAGTTGACTGGTTTATGTGTTCACATAAATATTATGAAAGAAACATTGCATCAAACAGATTCGCAATATAATGCTATATAAGCTAAGAAGCATTCTTCAATAGCCTGATTGGCTGAGAAAAAGGTTGAATACTAATAGAGAAAATACTTCAAAACTTTCTATAACTCTCAATGAACACTCGTCTTGTTACAAATATTCATACACATTAAAGGAGATATTCAAAGAAAATCACAAATATGGCAATTAATGTATCACTAGAAACTGGGAAGCTTACAGATGGCAACTTATAAGTTTTATGTCAACTGCGTATCTGGTGATTATAAAAAAAACACAAATAAAAGCTCTTCTCAGCATCTGGAATATCCGAGGATTCGCCAGAAATATAGCGATGTTTTCATGTCGTCACACTCGGGATCGATCCTGCTTAAGCAGACGACGTCCTATAATGAATGAACGTAATTGCAATGCAATTATTTATCAAATTATAAAGAGTTTGGTGTATTTAAACATGACCTTATTTCACACCATTATAAAGGGAAAGTGAAACTGATTCTGATAGCTAAAACCGTTTGATTGTACATACATAGGAGAAGGGTCAATGATCAATGAAATAAACCCCACTTTCAAATTGAAAAGCCCTCCGAATAATAGCAGGATGGTATTCGTTCCCTCTTGAAACGCCGAACATGCCCCGGTGCAATCAGCTGAAAATACAATGGCGTCTTATTTTGTTTACAAGTGACTGATTCCTTTATTTTTTTAACGCTGCATTTTTCATCAAAATAATACCATACACGAAGTTAAGAGTGAGGCAACAGACTAACATTAAGACTGACGCTAGTGAAGGAAGAGAAATAAGTGAAGAGGAGATGACAAAATAGGCTCTGAAAAATGTGTAAGATGTTATGGGACATCGTCTGCTTAGACAGGACTGGTCCAGGGTGTGTCGTCACATATCTCAGCAGCGTTCGAGGAGCTCTTCAGCTGCTATATCGGGGGCTGTATTTTACCGTTTTATAATTGATAACAATCATTACTTCAAATGTTTCCAAGCGTTGAATTTGGATAACCTTGTTTAATTTATGCCATCTATGCAATAATAAGTATTAAGCCAATATTTAAAATCATTAACGTTCTACTTTAACCAGTATACCACAACTATCCTTATAAAAATAAGGATGCACTAATCTAAATTCTATCCTTCCTCAAATTTCTCTTTTATCCTTTCCCCTTTAATAAATCTTTTCCCAAATAATGAATCTTCTTAAACTACCTGCTTTATGCATCAATGAACGTACACGTACAAATGGGCTATCACGTGACAAATCAACAACACATCGTTCCTTCTAACTTTGTTGTATTTTCATTACTTTCTCTTTTATTACCTATTTACTGACACTAAATCTTATAATGCCTGAAATTGTATCTCAAAATAGTTTCCTGACCAAAACTATAATAATCAATATAAAATCTACTTATTTCTCATGAATGTCCAGTTATCGATATAGTGTATACTAATATGCTAATACGTTCTTGCGACACATACACACACACACACCAGTCCCAAATACTTTCTTTCAGGTAAGTGAAAGTTTAGTTTGCAACTCAAAAACTTCTATAACCGACATTGAATTTATGGTTGACTCCAAAGTCATTATTTCTTATTTACCGTAACACTTACTTCTTGACAGGACAAAACATGGAACTGATAGAATGACTGAAGACATATTTGCCCCTGCAAAACTTCCCTGGCTTCTTTCCACTGAGAAGATTGCACCTTTTTTTCAGTTGGCGATATGTCGGGTGCGGTCTTTGCATTAATTAACCTGCATAACTTAAGAACAAATTTGCATACATAGTTATGGTGTCTTTAAAAGACCAAATGAAAACTAGCTGAGCAAACTTTGCTCGCCAGAAAATACATGTACAAATTAAACAATTTTTAAATAAGCTTTTGTTTGCCTGACAAAAAAAAAGGAATTGATCGACTTAAACCTTTTACTGAATGAAACACCTATAATTAAAGAAAAACAATCTACTTTGACACAGTAATTGACAAAACATTTACTGTAAATTTCTTCATTTCCTTCATGTATTTCAAGGTAAATTTACACATAATTGAATGTTAAATTTGAAATGTTCAATAGAACTTTTAATAGTCCTTAAATATTGCTAGAAGTCAATGCCTAGTCCATGGACCTTATGCCTTAACAACACAATGGAGTGATTCCATTCTAACATAAATTAGACCATGATCAGTTAGAGCCAGAAGGCAATGTAAATATTGGTGTAATAGTAGAAGGTATGGATTAACATGCACAGGCAGACACTCTATAGTCTGCTCTTCAGAGAGTGTGATTTTGTTTTGCAATTTTGTTAACTAACACTGCTCTCATTCTTGCTTTCATTGCTGATTTAAAAAATAAAGAAAACATTCACTCTGAATAAAACATAAATAATATAATGTGAAATTGCCTTTAAGAGATATATTAAAAGGGAACTGAATCTGTTATTGAATACTAAAAGGTTTTGTGAAGAAGTACTAACTGATGTTTTTACTTGAGAAGAAGACTATGTTAGAGTAGGATGAGTTTCATCCATGTGTAGTACTTGACTCCAGGGCTTGCCTTCACCAAGTTTGTCTACCAACATGTCTTCATTCAATCTTAAAGGAACAAATTGCAGGGGATTTCTTTATGCTCTATAATTGTACCCAAAATCATTATCACATGTGCTAATTTAACATATAAAGTTTTATGGTTGAAGTGCATGTGTGTAGATTGATATAACAAATCATTTCAAGAAGTTTAGTGGAAAATGATCATGGTTCATTGAAAGAGAAATCTGCCAAATCTTTGCTCACCTTAAAATGGTGTGTAAGTTTACTAAAAAGGAAATAAAATGAAGCAGATTTCTTTAAATATTTTTTTCCTTGTTACTTAGTGTTTATATTTGATTGATTGTCTTGATACTCAGTCCTTTTGACCATTCCCCCCCCCCCCCCCTGCTATTCCATTTATTTCATTTTAGTATCAAGCACAACACAATGTTCTATATCCCTGCTTCAAGTGAAACAAAATCCTTATAGTCTTGAAAGTAGTTTTGTCATTAATTCACATACTGTACTCTGGCTCATTCAAAGAACACATTTGATATGCAGGTTGTGCTCGTCTGATAATCATGTCATTTAATTTGACAAGACAAGAGTTAATATGACCAAGAAAGGTCCAAGCTTTTAGAGTGCTTGCAATATCCTGAGGTATCATGAATACAACAATCATCCACACCTTGGTTGTTATTCTGTGTTTTTTCGATTGTTTCGATGGAAAGAACCTTATAAATATCAAATAATGTATGTTTATTGAAAAAATTATGAAAGAATTGGTACACTTTGAAAAATGCAATTGACACTTTTCATATTTTTTTGCACAGTATTATACCTCAAAAGAGCCAAGAAATATTGCATCTTCTTGGGTATGTAAACACTGCAGAAATGATTTTGTGTGTGTTGAAAAGTCTTCCAGTTGATCTAAAGTGTAGTATTCTGATAATATGAATTTGAAGAAGTTCTCAGTAAATCACAGTGCTGGCATAAGAGAGATGGAAGGTATGGGGGTAATGCCCTCTTCAGCTGCATGGGTACTCCTGACCTAGTTTTATACTGTAATGACCCAAACACTGTAAGAAGCACGTTTCTTAGACCACCCTTTTATTACCGTAAGATATTTATTGAGAGCATAGAGAATGATGTCTCCTAGATCCACTATTGTAAGATGTATGTTGAATGCCATGAGAGGTTTTTGCTCCCAGAGAGTAATTTGAGGTTATTAATACACTGTAAATATTTAGCCCCATGTTTGATAATATTTGTGTAGTTGGGTTGAGAGAAAGTATTCCTCTAGATGGGAAAACTCGGTGCACCCATGTAACACTTTCATTGATATTGCATTGTGGTAATATGATAGTTGGGTGTATTAATTCATTGTTTCATCAAATTACTGGGAGCTCACTATGTAGAGTTTTCACATCAGCAAGACATTAATACTCTGGATCCAGGTTGTACTAGTGTTACATTATGACATTATAAACATGAACCCAAAATAAAAAGCTGTTCCAAAACATGATCTTCTGTGACACTTTGGGGTAATGTACTCATTTCCGCAGTGGTGTGTACTTCAAAACTTCAGTGATAATCCTTTTTCATGAGAAAGTAAAATAACCAGGTTATCTTAAATTACTTTGTTTCCAAAACATGTTGCATCGTTGTAAACAATGCATTCCCTTGGAACAAACAAAACAGAAACTTCTAACACAGAACACTCCAATAACAAATAGAATTGAACAAATATATTAGAAGAAGTTGAAATGGATGAATAGATATTTCAAGAAAAGAACAAGAAAATGAAAATACAGCACTTTTCAAATTTGAACAAACACATTTCATGGAATACAAAGTGATACTCTATTTGAAATCTCTCACCTTGTTATGGTCCCACCTGATCAAAAATATGTTGGGACTGGAAAGACACTTTAATTGCATCATTTTATCATCTAGAGAGAACTGATTTGATTGCTATGAGGGGAGATATATTCCATTATTACACCTTTCACCTATCACTCTCTGAAGTATTGTTTAACATGGATATTCTTGCCAGCTGCATTTATCCCGTGGATATTAGCACATGTGGGACTACAGGGTGTCATCCCTATTCACATCAATACTTTAACTTAATTACATTCCCTTAATCATGGAAAACATGGATATTAGCACATGTAAGACTACATGGTATCATCCCTATTCACATCGATAATTTAACTTGATTACATCCCTTTTATCATGCAGAGCAGCCCAGGATAGATAATAACCATTTATAAATGATCATTTAATAGTGTTAACCTATTGACTACTGAATTATATTAGTCACATAGATTTAATACAGGGGGACACCCTGTCCATGTGATCAAGGTGTTAATGGAACTGTTAGTACTCTATCCCAAAGTTTTGTTTGTTTTTTTCTCAATGGATAACTTTTAGCCAACTGCTTGTATTATTTTGGAGTAGAAACATTACCTCTCTATTCTGAATACTGACTATGAGAAATAGCCTATGCCCCCCCCCCCCCCCCCCCCCGATCGCTGGCCATGGATCCATGCATTTATATTCAGGATAAATTACATTCTTTTATGAAGACTTTACTAAATAATTCTGTCCAGATTTATGAAAAGATTATTGGATGATCTTTGAAGGTTTGCATGGTGGAGCTTATAACGTGGAGAAGGTTTACGGTTCACCATGTGTGTTGGTAGGAGGAAAGGGAAAAAGAAAATTGGAGATGGATAGACGAGAAAGGATGACAAGAGAGAAAAGAAGAAATAATCTTTCGTGACACTGGGTGAAGTCCTGAAAAGGACTGTAGACCAGATGAGATGAGAGGAGAAGACTTGGTTGATGACCGATGGATGAGCAGCGATGGATTGAGTAGCGAAGGTTTGAGTAGATGAGGCTTGAGTAGGAGGTTACTCGACGTTTCGGACAGGTTGACTGTCCGTCATCAGGAGTGAAGTGTGCTAGACGAGCGGCGGGGTTTTATGGAGTGTGTGCGGACGTCGGAGGAATCGGCGGCCGGAGGTGCGGGCGGGTTGCTGTCGGTGGTGGCGCTATTATGTCCGAGAGTTGAGTGGACGTGTGTGCGGACGTCGGATGGATTGGTAGCGGGTGGCTGGCGGCGTGAAGTCCTTTGTGTGTTGGCTGGTCGAGGGCGGAGATTGTACCGGGTTTGTGTAGGTGGGACGGCGGGCTGTGGTGTCGGGGGTGCGTCGGCCTGAGGGTTGGGTGGGATGGCGTTGGTAGTCGGCGGGTCGGCGTGCTGGATGGTCGGCTGGTCGGCGGGTTGAGTGGGCTGTGAGTCGGTGGGTTTGGTGGGCGGCGATTCAGTCGATTGAGTTGTCAGTGGTGCTGGTTGTGTGGATTGGGTTTGGTGTTGGTTGGTGCCCCTATGAAGGATTGGGTGCCAGATGTGGTTGAGATGAAGTCCAGTGTCCTGTGGTACTGTGTCGTGGCGTTGAATCTCGATGGCCTCCCTCACTCTTCTGGTGTGCCAGTGCTTGATGTTGGTGATTAGAGTGCTGTGTGCCCAGTCGATGTGGTGATGTTCTTGTTGTGCGTGTTTGACTATTGCAGATTTACTGCAATAAATCATATATACCTACCTATTATGCCTGTAGTCTTGACTACGGGACCCCTTCGAGAATTTAACACACATGAGTCACAATATTGTGCGCACCCCCCGTAATCCTATTGTCCCCTTCGCCACTCACGCGCGTCAACACGCTACGGCCATCTTCCTCTTTCTTGCTCGCCCCCGACGAGTTAGGACGTATAGTCACAGCGCTCCTGAAATCAGGTCGTATAGTATCTTTTTGGTGCGCTTTTTCACATAGTTAAAGCACTTTTAGGTACCTATATTTTTCTCTTTCACGGTCAGCCCCACGTAGATATTTCCGTGTTTGCGGGTGTTTCCGTTTGTCACCGAGCCTTCGGGTTCGGTGTTTGTTCTTACGGTTTTTAGGCTGTGAAAATTTCTTTAGTGCGTATCTCCCAAATAAACTTTAGTTTTATTTACTGCATTCAGTTGAAGTATTTCTTAATTTGAAAAGTATACTTTATTGTCTGTTTTATTGCAGTGGTATGAATTCGGAAGAAGAAGCAGCTGGGTCATGGAGACCTGCTTCTTCCGAAGAGTTGTCTAGCAAGACGACTCGGCCTTCCAGAACTCCCCCGAGTACAGCGGTACGCGGGGGAGGGAGGAGGGCTAAAGGTAAGTTGCCTAGTGGTGTTCCCTTGCAGAGTTTGCCAGTTTCGGAGCTTGCGGCTTCGGGACGGGTGGCGTTAACTGAATCGGGATTGTCAACTCCGAAGCCTGTGGTTTCGGGGTGGGTGGCGTCAGATTCTAGTGGTTTGGATATCTGGAGAGAATCCAATCCCCCGTCGCTGAGACCAGAGGGGGGGCTGTTGTTTCCCGTACGGTAGCGTTCACTCGCTCTGATCCGTTAGGGAGACGCGCCCCACTACTGCAGGGCAACCCACGGGCTTAGTCCATGTTGGTCTGGGCTCTCAAACCCTAGCCCCCGGCAAACGCCATATGGGGGAACGAGTACTTTCTGGGCTGTCTCAGTTGCCAGCTGATGGGAATGCTCGAGCTAACAATTATGGACGCTCTTCGGAGCAACAGGTGTTTTCACCTGAGTGCGTGACTACTAGTGCTCCCCTATTGCCGCTTTCGAGCGGTCCAATAGTGGGTTCACATGCCTTTAGTAGTCATCGGGCACATACCGAGTCATCTCGGTCTGCCCACGCACTGGGAGCTTTTAGCTCCCAACCCATGGCTACTGCATCTTCTTGCTTAGCCAATATGGGTGATTTGGGCGATTCTCTAGGCTTACGCCATGAGCGCTCCAATCCCTTTTTGGGAAGTGAACGTCCCTCCGCGGAGGGATCGGTTCGTGTTTCCGAAGTGGCTTCGGAGATCCGAATGAATCCGATTAAGCGTTCTAACAAAAGGGTTTCGGCTACGACTCTTGTCGAGCCAGCCAAGATAAAGGCCAAGAAGAAGGCAAAAAGTAGCAAGGCTTTGCCGGCCTCTTGCCCGTCTGGCCTGGCTAACCCAGCTAGCTCCTCTCAAGCTGACATGTTCAGCATGATGCGGGCTTTCGCTCAGAATCAGGGTTGGTCCTTTGTACCGGCTACTTCAACCCTGACTTCTGTCCCTATTCAGGGGTCTGACTTTGAGACTAATCAACCTTTTGTGATTGATTCCTCTTTGTCTGAGACTGATTCGCATGTGCCTCCTACTCCCGCGGCCCTTGGGGCTCCGCCGGGCGAGGAGACTGTTGGTGAGCCATGCGGGGACCCGCCTGCGGAGGCCTTTGTTAAAGTTCCTTTGTCTCATTCCACTCGGGTGGAACCAGATTTGGATGCGTCCTCTCAAGCTTCGGTTCCCGAATCGCTTGGGCAGGCGGAGTCTCAATCGCTCAATCTCTGTGGAGTGGAAGCGATTGTTTTGTTGTCCAAATATCGCCCTGAAGTTCAGTCAACCCGCGCGCAGGGTTCGACTTCGCGTTGGTTTAAGCAGTGGGATTCTGCTGAGTCTGGGCGCCTTGGCGTCCGGCCCATGGCTGTTGCATCTCCTTGCTCGGCCGATATGGGTAATTGGTGCGCGTCTTTGGGTTCAATACCCTCAGCGCACTTCTCCCATAAAGGGAGGTGAGCGTCCCTCAGTGGAGGGTTCGGTTCGTGTTCCCGAAGGGCTTCGGGGATCCGAACGAAACCGGATAAACGCTCTGAAAAGCGGGTTTCGACTTAGGTTCTTTTTGGGCCAATCAGAAGCCTAGGGAAGGGGCTAAAAGAGGCAAGGCTTTGCCTGCCTCTTGCCCATCGGGTTTAGCTAACCCTTCGGTCTCTCAAGCTGAGATGTTCAGTGTGAGATGGGCTTTGCCCAGACTCAGGGTTGGTTCCTTGTACCAGGATTCACATCCCCTGCTCTTGTCCCTTTTTTGGGTCGGACATCGAGACTAATTAGCCTTTTATGGTTTATTCTTCTTTGTCTGTGATGAGATCACATGAGCCTCCTAGTCTCGCAGCCTCGGGGCTCCGTCGGGTGAGGAGGCTTATGGCGGTTCATGCGTGAATCCGACCGTTTCTTTGTCACGATCATTTCAGGCGGATCCAGTTTTGGAAGCGGCCTCTCAAGCTTCGGTCTCCGAATCGCTGGGGCAGGCAGAGCCTTAGTTGCTCTCCCTTTGTGGGGTAGAAGCGATTGCTTTGTTCTAAACTTTCCCTGACTTTTTGTCAACCCGCGCGCAGGGTTCGACTTTGCTTGGGTTCAGGCAGCGGGCGGACGAGACGGATTCTTCATAGATCTGTCCGCCCCGCTCCCCGGAGGTGCTATAGGAACTTGGACACCTCACAGGCTGTCCTTTTTCCCTTTCTCCGACTTTTGTTATTCCCAGGCGCTCGGGAAAACTCCGTTTGATACTGAACCTAAAGAGGATAAACAAATTTATTCCTCCGGTTCATTTTCGTATGGAGACTCTTGCCTCCATTCTTCCGTTGATCAAAAGGGAAGACTACGCGGTCTCGATAGATCTCAAGGACGCGTACTTTCTCATTCCCATTCATCGCGCATGCTCGCAATCTTCTGGGGTTCTCCTTCCTCTCGGAGACTTACCGGTTTCGGGCTCTTCCCTTCGGGCTGCGCCCGGCCCCTCGGGTTTTTACTCAAGTTGTAGCGGTGCTAGCGGCCTTTCTGAGGCGTCGCGGCCTGCGGTTGTTTTGTTACCTGGACGATTGGCTTCTCCTTGCGGAGTCGCGCGATCGTTTGTTGGACGAGACTCGTTGCTAGTCTCTCTTACTCAAGACTTAGGTTTCCTAATAAATTGGGAAAAGTCAGAGTTAGTCCCCACTCGCAGCCCAGTTTTTCTGGGGGCGGTGTTAGACATAAGGAATCAGCTAGCTCGGCCCAGTCGAGACAGGATTCTCACCATTGTCTCTGCGGCTCGCAAGCTCTTGCTGGCCAGAAGAGTCTCGGCCAGACAGTGGCTTCAGTTTCTAGGTTATCTAGCCAGTCTAGTCGATGTTTTAGAGGACTGCCGGCTCCTCATGAGACCCTTTCAGAGACATCTCCTCAGGTTCTTCAAGCCGGGAAAAGACTCTCTTTTGGTCTGGATTCCAGTACCAGTAAAGATCAAGTCTCTTCTTGCTTGTTGGACGAGCGAGGTGTTTCTCGCGCGAGGCAGGTCCTTCTCTGCCCCTCTTCCGTCGATATCGGTTTTCGACGGACACCTCTCGGTTGGGGTGGGGAGGACACTGCAACGGCAGCACGGTTGCGGGGGATTGGTCTCATCTTGGGACTCTTCCTCATATCATTGTCCTGGAGTTTATGGCAGTTCTGTTGACCTTGCTCCATTTCAGAAGTCGACTTCTCAGTCGTTCGGTTCTGATTCTCACGGACAATGTTACTGTGGCGGCATATATCAATCGGCAGGGAGGCACTCGTTCGGTTGCCCTGAATGTCCTAGCAGCTCAGCTGTGGAGGTGGTGTCGTCGCATGGCAATCACACCCGTGGCCTCTTTCATCCCCGGTCGGGAAAACCGCTTTGCGGATTTTCTGTCCCGGGGCAGGTATCCTCCATCGGAATGGATGCTCCATCCGGAAGTATTTTGCCGCATTCGCAGTTGCCTAGGTCCACTGGAAGTGGATCTATTTGCGTCGGTGCTAAATCACCAGCTGCCGAAGTATTGCTCCCGTGTTTGCGATCAGGGAGCATGGGCTCTCGATGCTTTCTCCCTCAGCTGGGAGAACCTTCAGGGATTCGCCTTTCCTCCCTTCCAACTGATTCCGCGTGTCTTGCGGAAAATCAGGGAAGATCGGGCGAGGGTGCTTGTAATAGCTCCCTTTTGGCCCAGGAGGAATTGGTTTCCGGAACTTATGAGCCTTCTAAGGGCTCAACCGTTAGTTCTCCCGTTAAGAGCGGATCTGGTGTTACAGCCCCTATCGGGGATTCTTCACCACAATCCGGAGTCTCTTCATTTGACTGCTTGGCCCCTGTCAGGGAATCTGCAAGACAGTCGGGTCTCTCTGATAGAGCCGCGGACTTTTTAATGTCCAGTTGTAGGGTTTCTACTAGGGAAATTTACAATTCCCGTCTCTCGGTCCTTCTCCTTTGGTGCAAAGAGAGAAATCAAACCCCTTCTAAGGCTCCTATTGGTTCAATTGCGGATTTCTTAATCTCGTTATTTGACAAAGGGAGGCCTATTTCTACTATCCGAGGCTACCGTTCGGCGATCGGGGCCATTCATTCGGGTTTTTCGGATGGTTCGGGGATTTCCAATTCCCCGCTACTAAGTGGTTTGATTCGTTCGTTCTTTCTGAAGCGACCTTCGTTTTCTAAGTTAGTGCCGTCTTGGAGTCTGCCTAAGGTCCTGGAGGCCTTGGCGAAACCTCCTTTTGAACCGTTAGGTGAAGCTTCGCTTCATCATCTTACGGTTAAGACGCTCTTTTTGGTAGCTATTGCCTCTGGGCAGAGGCGCAGTACTCTTCATGCTCTCTGTCTTTCTCCTGGTCATGTTCGCTAGGAGAGAAAAGGTGTTAGGTTGATTCCTAGGGCTTCTTTCGTTGCCAAGAATCAGACAGCTACCTCCGGTCCTGTTGAGATTTTTCTTTGTCCGCTTTCTGACTTTTCTTCGGTGCGTGAGGACAAAGTTTGGTGTCCTGTTAGGGCTCTCAAATGGTATATTGATAAGACTAAGTCTTATCGTAAGGATGATCAGTTGTTCCTGATCACTAGAGAGCCTTTTTCTCCTGCCTCTCTTGATTCCATTTCTAGATGGATCGTTGAAGCTATTAGGGCCGCTGGCACAGAGGCTCTTTTATCCGACAGTAAGCCTCGTGCTCATGATACTCGTAGTGTCAGCACTTCTTGGGCTTTGTTTCAAGGTGTGGCGCTTGTTGATATTTTGAAGGCTGCTTATTGGCGTTCGCCCAATTCCTTCATTTCTTGCTACCTTAGGGATATTCCCGCAGGTGAAGCTTTGTTTGCGTCAGCCACCTTGAAGGCCGCTGTGTCTTCTTTGTAGTCTTTGGTGTAATCCTATTTCCTTCTGCTCGAAACATGCCTCCCGGTCTTTGAGTTGGCGTTGGTCTGGCATAATAGGTAGGTATATATGATTTATTGCAGTAAATTTGTAAAATCAGCACTGATTTTCTTATTTACTATATAAATCTATATACCTACCTATGACCCTCCCTCCTTCCCCGCTCCTTGCAAGCAACATGTTTCTACTTGGGATTGCTCGCAAAAGAGGAAGATGGCCGTAGCGTGTTGACGCGCGTGAGTGGCGAAGGGGACAATAGGATTACGGGGGGTGCGCACAATATTGTGACTCATGTGTGTTAAATTCTCGAAGGGGTCCCGTAGTCAAGACTACAGGCATAATAGGTAGGTATATAGATTTATATAGTAAATAAGAAAATCAGTGCTGATTTTACAAATTTGTCCCAGTCGCTGAGTCGGTGGCAGGCCTTGTGTTCCTTAAGTCTTGTGTTGAAATCTCGTCCTGTCTCTCCGATGTAGACTTTGCCGCAGTCGCAGGGAATCTTGTATACACCGGGTTGTTTGTTGGTGGGGGTCTTGTCCTTGTGTGAGTGCAAGATGGAGTGAAGTTTCTTGGAGGATCGGTGTCGGACTTTGAAGTTAGCCTGAGTAAGTATGCGGTGTAGTTGGTGGGATGTCTTGCCGAGGTACGGGAGAACAACTGTGGTGGGTTGGTTGCCGGTGGGTTGGTCGTCGGTGGCGGCGTCTGTGGGTTGGTGATGAGGTCGGTGGGTGGAGATCTTCTTCCTGGGGTATTGGTTGATGGAGGTGAGTGCATTGGTGATGTGAGTGAGTTCTTGTTGAAGATGGTCCTTGTCACTGAGTTGGTATGCGCGTCTGATGAGGGAGTTGGGTACCGACTGGTGGACGGATGGGTGGTGGAAGGAGCGGTAGTTGAGGTATCTGTCCGTGTGGGTAGGTTTTCGGTAGATCTGGTGTGAGAGGAACCCTGAGTTAGTCTTCTTGACGAGAACGTCCAGGAAAGGGATTGAGTCGTTGAGTTGAGTCTCCATTGTGAACTTGATGTCTGGGTGTTGGCTGTTGAGGTGGTCGAGGAATCGGTGCAAGTCTGTTGTGCTGTGTGGCCAGATGACGAAAGTGTCGTCTACGTAGCGAAGCCAGAGTGAGGGTCGTTTGTCGGCGGTCTTCAGTGCTTGCTGTTCGAGGTGCTCCATGAAGATGTTGGCGATGATTGGTGAGAGAGGTGAACCCATGGCAGCCCCTTTGAGTTGTTTGTAGAAGTTGGTGCGCCACTTAAAGGAATTGGAGTTGAGGCAGGTGAGGAGAAGGTCGTGGATCTGGTCAGGAGTGAGGTTGGTGCGTGAGGCAAGGTCTGAGTCGGTGAGGAGTCGTTGTCTGATGATATCGCAGGTTTCGGTGACCGGTACGCTGGTAAAGAGTGAGACGACGTCGAAGCTGACGAGTGTGTCGGTGGGTTGAAGCTTAGTCTTGGAGATGATGTCGACGAAATGCTGTGAGTTGGTGACGTGATGGTCGGTGAGGCCTACTAGTGGTTGAAGTATGGTGGCTAGGTGTCGTGCTGTGTTGTAGCTGGGAGATCCGCGGGTGGAAATGATGGGTCGGAGAGGCGTGTCGGGTTTGTGAATCTTGGGTTGGCCGAAAAGGATGGGGCAGGTGCCTGAAGAAGATCGGAGTTGAAAGTAGAGTGGTTTGGGTATGATGTCTTTGCGGTGGAGAGCGAGTAGCTTCTGGTTGATCTTCCTTTCCGTGGCTTGGGTCGGGTCGTGCTTCAGTTCTTGGTAGGTGTCCTTGTCCTTGAGTAGGTCGTTGATCTTGTGGTTGTAGTCTTGTTGGTTCATGACGACTGTTGCGTTGCCCTTGTCAGCTTGAAGAATGTGGATGGATTGGTTTTCGCGTAGTTCCTTAATGTTCCTTCTTGGGGGGGACCGCGAAGTTAAGTCCTAGAGAAAGTACCTTGTGTTGAGGTTGAGTAAGTTGGTGCTTGCTGAGGTTGATGACGGTGTCCTTGTGTCTCGGGTGGCGTGAGTTGTCGGTGGGAGTGGTCTTGGGTGTGGAGAGTTGGTTAAATTTGTTGATGTGCTTGAGTCGGGTCGAGTTGAAAGCTTGGTCGGCAGTGTCCTTGTTGAAGGTGTTGACCTTGTGTAAGTCTTCCGGATTGAGGTGTCGGTCAAGATTGGACACCACAGCCCGCCGTCCCACCTACACAAACCCGGTACAATCTCCGCCCTCGACCAGCCAACACACAAAGGACTTCACGCCGCCAGCCACCCGCTACCAATCCATCCGACGTCCGCACACACGTCCACTCAACTCTCGGACATAATAGCGCCACCACCGACAGCAACCCGCCCGCACCTCCGGCCGCCGATTCCTCCGACGTCCGCACACACTCCATAAAACCCCGCCGCTCGTCTAGCACACTTCACTCCTGATGACGGACAGTCAACCTGTCCGAAACGTCGAGTAACCTCCTACTCAAGCCTCATCTACTCAAACCTTCGCTACTCAATCCATCGCTGCTCATCCATCGGTCATCAACCAAGTCTTCTCCTCTCATCTCATCTGGTCTACAGTCCTTTTCAGGACTTCACCCAGTGTCACGAAAGATTATTTCTTCTTTTCTCTCTTGTCATCCTTTCTCGTCTATCCATCTCCAATTTTCTTTTTCCCTTTCCTCCTACCAACACACATGGTGAACCGTAAACCTTCTCCACGTTTTAAGATTATTGGCTTTGGAAATAATTGAGATGAAAAAAAAATCCTTGCAGATAATGTTTCAATAATCTCATCATGTTGCCACACAAACACAAGCTTTTCAGCTGAATAATATTGTTAATGAACTAACAGATTGTTCTCATTATCAAATATGAATATATTATTCATATCATTATAAATGTTATTTCAAAGTTATTTTCGCTTATGGTCATAGATTAACTGTGTAGCTTTACTTTTATTAAATGTTGGTAGAAAATGATGAAGCTAGTGTAGTGAGAAAATTTATCATGCATGAATTTACCATTGTGTTTAAACTTGGTGCTTAGCATTGTCAAATATGGTCATAGTTAAACTTTCTATGTTTTTCTGTAAATGTAATTAGGAAATTGAACATATCCATATATTGATGTATATGACATATTGCAAGTCATGTAAATGAGTGTTTTCATGCATCATACAGCTGCAGGTTTCTCACACTATTCACATGACATTTATTGACCCCTATTCACATTTGAGATTCTTTCCTTTGTTGTGTAGTGTGAAATTCACTGTGAATAATTCTTTTACAGGAGAAAACAATTTTTTGAAAATGTATCTGTATTCCTTCTTGTATGACCCCATTCAACATATTTTTTTTTACAAAGATGCGAATTAGCATGAAATTGGTATATTTGTAACTCTAATAGTCAGTATATATTATATATGTACCATATACTCCACCTATGTGTCCTTCCAGTGTTTTGATCCATAGGGAATAAGAAGGTAATGAGTATGATTTATAAGGAAGTAAAACTTATACCAAACCTTGTTTTTTAATACATTCATTCATCTTATACCCAGTTAAAAACAAGAACACACCTGCTAGTTGTGTTCTGGAAAATTAATTCTGCTCAATGAATCAGGCATTAAAGCCAAACTTTCTCCCAACTGCCATGATTATGAACACAGCATCAACTGCAAGCTGTGCTATGTGTAATAATCACGCTCATTGAATCGCTCTTTGAAACCTAACTTTCTTTCAGCTGAAAACATCAACCCCAAATTTATTGCTCAAATTATTTGTATGAACAGAAATAGTTATTGTGAAATCTCTGAATAAAAAATTCTGTTTTTGACAATATATGGATGTTTATAGAAATAGAATAGTCTGGTAGAGAAATCACAAAATTGTGAATAAATACGATCCTTATGAATTAATCTCTTTCTCTGCCTTCCACGAATATCTGCAGTACATGAGAGCTATCATACATGAGAGCTATGATTGAAAGGACATTGGAAGTAACCATCACGATTGTTCGTACAGCTAATAATAGCAATTTGAATGATGTAATTAGTATGATTACTTTCCGTTTGACTGTCTTCTCAGAAGAAATAATCTAATTTTATAGAAGTTGATTTGATTTCAGATTCCATAGAGTCTAGCTTTTTGTTTCCAATGACCTTGTTGATGATGGTAAGACCTTGGTCATACCGAGATACAATCAACAGGGAAGCATTTATTTAAAGGATAATAACACTGTAATGTTGTACAGTTAAATGTTAGTATGGAGAATGTTATATATCAGATAAGTATTAAAAAAGGATATAAATGCTATTTGTTGCGAGTCTTTCGAACTGGTGAATATCCTCCCTGTGTGTGAAAATTTCATTTCAAGTAAAAGGCATTATTATCAATAATTATTGCGACCCTCCACCACTAAACAACCACAAGTCACAATGGGAGTTTTAGAGTAAATAGCTGAAAAAGGTGGCTTGGGGTGGAAATTTTGATTTTAATTTTTTTTGTGTTTTCTGAAAGTTCATTTAATAATCTACAATCTGACAAAATTTCAGGGTAAAATACCATGTTGAAATATGTTTTTACTCTCATTCAAAATGACCATGTTTCCCTGGACATTCAAACTTGTGTGTCAATTTGCTGGGATTGTACTTCATATCACTTTTCTTGTATAGCTTATAAACTATGTAATGTCTGATATTCAAAATCAAAAGGAACAAAGAATTATATCTATTCCGAAGGTATGAAAAGTTTCAACCTAATCTAATTAGTACTCTACTTTAGAGCTGTTTTCTCTATTGTTTGGTTCTTAGCCTGTCTGACACGTTGACATTCTCATTGTAATTTACAAGGCTTTGCTTAGCCCATACAATACAAGTTATATATCAACATAAAGCTTAGAATCTAAACTTTCAAACTGTGATGAAATTTTAAAACCCCAAATTTCCGACTTATTGGTCATTTTGCGGTGGAGGGTCACAATTTATTCTTATCATTAACAGTATTATCATTATTATTATTATTGCTACTACTACTACTACTATATTTTTTTACTGCTTGTGTACTTCAGTAGTTTTTCCAGTATAGAGTGAAGCATGATATGAATATACAATATACTGATCATGGCTTATCGAAACCCAATTTTCCCCCAACTGAACACACCTGCTACCTGTGCTATGGGTAAATAATGATGCTCATTGAACCGTGCATTAAAACCAAACTGTCCCCCTACTGAACATGCCTTCCCATGATATGAACATAGCATCAACTGCAAGCTGTACTATGGGTAAATTATCACTCTCATTGAATTGCTCTTTGAAACCTAAGTTGGGGGCAACTAAAAACATCAGCCCCCAACTTTTACTAATGTGAAAACAGCATCACTGCAAGCTATGCTAAGGGTAAATAATCCAGTTAATTGAATCGTGCATTGAAACCTAACCTTTACCCTCATCTGAATACACCAGCCAATAATATGAACACAGCAGTAGCTAGACCATAGGCAGTATGAAAAGAGCATCCAACCGATAGCCATGTTTTGGGTTATATGAACACACCATCAACCACTAGCTATGCTGTGCAAGGGTAATATGAACACAGCATCCATCGCTAGCTAGCTAGCCATACCATTGGGTAAATAACCCCTGACAGTCAGTTCTTCCTGCAGGTGGAGGCATTAGACCTTAGTTCCCTCAGGGTTACACTTGTGAGTGATAAAACCTTAAAGTCTTATCTTCAATCCACTTTATATACAGAGACTCTTCAAGGTCGTACTGGATAATACTGTACATTCATGTGTCTAGAGGCATGTATACCAGTCTCTGTGGAAAATCACAATTAAATATCCTTTTAATTTCTCTAATCCATATATCAGAGAATGGTATTAAATGGGATTTATACTGTGTAACTACACACACAGTAAATTCATTGATAGTCACTTGCTCATGAGCAAATAATGAGTTAAATATTTCATTGTTTCAATATAAAGGTTGAGATAACTTTGCCGTTGCTGCTACTCCCATCATTCATGATGTGAGTCAATAATACTTTCATATCTTAGTCAGATAGTTTTAGATAAATTCGCATATTGATTGTGCTGTCTCACTAATCCTGTGTCTGGATACAAACTTGATTTTATATAACATCATTCATTTGTCATTATACAGTTGTATTTCTGTTTTTGTTCTTGTCTGATTTTGTTTTCTCTTTGTATAATTATCATGTTTTGCTCTTTAGTTTCATTAGTGGTTGTATTTCATCAACTTTCTCTTTCTCTTTCTCTGAATTTTCAGAAACCCCTCTCTCTTTTCTGTGCCTCTATTTTTCTTTTCGTATTCTTTCTCTGTCCTTTTTTTAACTTTTAGGTTGAAATTACCTCTTTGATAAAGTACATGTGAAGCCATATAGTGATCTACCCTGTGACTGTTGGAGAGAGAGAGAGTCTATCTTTAGAAAGCCATTACACTTGACTTGTTTAAAGCTCTTCTCTATCTGAATGAGGGACTACTACAAGTAACATATCTGTTTATAGATGCATTATGGGATATCAGTCTTTCTGAGAACTTCTAAGTCATTGATCTCCTTGGGTTATTATCTTCTATTTATTTGTGAAAGGTTGAAAGGTATTTTTTGTGCATATAGCTCCAGAGACATGTTTTTTAGTATAATAGTTAGGGTGGCAGAGTACCATGAAACAAAACTGAAAGAAAGACATTGCGAAAAATATATTTGAATCCATCAGTAATCTCATCATTGTAATATTATATTAATCTAGGTTTTTATTTGTAGTAAAATAGCTAGTCCGTAGATATGATATCATTATTGGTACATATAGGAATTCTGTGTTTATAGCATTTTTAAAATGTATTTCAACCTGGTTGATGATTTAAAGGTCTCTGCTGCTGCTACCAAGTATGCAAGTTGATCATGTTATGATACCAGATATAAGTGGTTAAAGTTAATAGAGGAAATGAATAGGTAGGAGAAAGATGCATATTTTTAAGAACGGAATTATCTGTTTGTTTACAGGAAGTGTGTGGTCCTTGTTATTAAGCTTATGGGAATGAAAGAATGCAGCAGTGATTGGGTTAACAAAGGGAATAGCTCTGCGGCCTAATGCAATTGTCTGAATATAATGAGACAGCTTTTCTCTCCTGAGAGTTCTTTATTCAGTCAGGTAGATTTCTGAATGGGTATAAGTAAGGTGACCCCATGTCTTGAAGGAAAGGTGGGGGGGGGGGGGTGTTATCCGTAATGTAACATAGAGGATAAGAGGACAGGGGAAGGGAAGGTGTGTTGCGTAGAATAGGTGTGCCATTTTTATTCCATAAATGTGTAACATTTATGATTTACTGCAATAAATCATATATACCTACCTATTATGCCTGTAGTCTTGACTACGGGACCCCTTCGAGAATTATCACACATGTGTCACAAAATTGTGCGCACCCCCCGTAATCCTATTGTCCCCTTCGCCACTCACGCGCGTCAATACGCTACGGCCATCTTCCTCTTTCTTGCTCGCCCCCGACGAGTTAGGACGTATAGTCACAGCGCTCCTGAAATCAGGTCGTATAGTATCTTTTTGGTGCGCTTTTTCACATAGTTAAAGCACTTTTAGGTACCTATATTCGTTTAGATTATAGTACTTTGTGTTTTATTAGTCACTCTTGCCGATTGCAAGGGATTTTTTGATTCCCTTTCTTGGCATTTATTTTTCTCTTTCACGGTCAGCCCCACGTAGATATTTCCGTGTTTGCGGGTGTTTCCGTTTGTCACCGAGCCTTCGGGTTCGGTGTTTGTTCTTACGGTTTTTAGGCTGTGAAAATTTCTTTAGTGCGTATCTCCCAAATAAACTTTAGTTTTATTTACTGCATTCAGTTGAAGTATTTCTTAATTTGAAAAGTATACTTTATTGTCTGTTTTATTGCAGTGGTATGAATTCGGAAGAAGAAGCAGCTGGGTCAAGGAGACCTGCTTCTTCCGAAGAGTTGTCTAGCAAGACGACTCGGCCTTCCAGAACTCCCCCGAGTACAGCGGTACGCGGGGGAGGGAGGAGGGCTAAAGGTAAGTTGCCTAGTGGTGTTCCCTTGCAGAGTTTGCCAGTTTCGGAGCTTGCGGCTTCGGGACGGGTGGCGTTAACTGAATCGGGATTGTCAACTCCGAAGCCTGTGGTTTCGGGGTGGGTGGCGTCAGATTCTAGTGGTTTGGATATCTCGAATCCAATCCCCCGGTCGCTGAGACCAGAGGGGGGGCTGTTGTTTCCCGTACGGTAGCGTTCACTCGCTCTGATCCGTTAGGGGAGACGCGCCCCACTACTGCAGGGCAACCCACGGGCTTAGTCCATGTTGGTCTGTGTTCTCAAACCCTAGCCCCCGGCAAACGCCATATGGGGGAACGAGTACTTTCTGGGCTGTCTCAGTTGCCAGCTGATGGGAATGCTCGAGCTAACAATTATGGACGCTCTTCGGAGCAACAGGTGTTTTCACCTGAGTGCGTGACTACTAGTGCTCCCCTATTGCTGCTTTCGAGCGGTCCAATAGTGGGTTCACATGCCTTTAGTAGTCATCGGGCACATACCGAGTCATCTCGGTCTGCCCACGCACTGGGAGCTTTTAGCTCCCAACCCATGGCTACGGCATCTTCTTGCCTAGCCAATATGGGTGATTTGGGCGATTCTCTAGGCTTACGCCATGAGCGCTCCAATCCCTTTATGGGAAGTGAACGTCCCTCCGCGGAGGAATCGGTTCGTGTTTCCGAAGAGGCTTCGGGGATCCGAACGAATCCGATTAAGCGTTCTAAGAAAAGGGTTTCGGCTACGACTATTGTCGAGCCAGCCAAGAAAAAGGCCAAGAAGAAGGCGAAAAGCGGCAAGGCTTTGCCGGCCTCTTGCCCGTCTGGCCTGGCTGACCCGGCTAGCTCCTCTCAAGCTGACATGTTCAGTATGATGCGGGCTTTTGCTCAGAATCAGGGTTGGTCCTTTGTACCGGCTTCTTCAACCCTGACTTCTGTCCCTATTCAGGGATCTCGCTTTGAGTCTGATCAGCCTTTTGTGATTGATTCCTCTTTGTCTGAGACTGATTCGCATGTGCCTCCTATTCCCGCGGCCCTTGGGGCTCCGCCGGGCGAGGAGACTTTTGGTGAACCATGCGGGGACCCGCCTGCGGAGGCCTTTGTTAGCGTTCCTGTGTCTCATTCCACTCGGGTGGAACCAGATTTGGATGCGTCCTCTCAAGCTTCGGTTCCCGAATCGCTTGGGCAGGCGGAGTCTCAATCGCTCAATCTATATGGAGTGGAAGCGATTGCTTTGTTGTCCAAATATCTCCCTGAAGTTCAGTCAACCCGCGCGCAGGGTTCGACTTCGCGTTGGAATTTCAAGCAGCAGGTCTCCTCTGAGGGTATTGCTCTTGAGGAGGTTTTCAAGCTGGAGTATGACCGCATTGAGGCCGCGGTGTTGGTTAAGCGATCTAATGCGGTCAGGGGTAAGGCCTTTGCCTTTTGTTCTCAGGACCAAGACAGCTTTTTCAAGGCTAAGATTCTTTCTCCTGAGATTTTAGAGGTTGGTCGTCGCTTGCGGGCGACTAATCCGCTTACCTCCGCTGCGTTCAGGGCGGAGGATAAGATTTGGTCTAATATTGAAAACCACATTAGGTCAGGGATGCGTTTGGCGGCTTTTCAAGGGCTTCTCTCCGACCTTAGGTCCAGGGCGGAGGAGTTGAATGTTACCGATGGTGACAAGCTGATTATTGACGACTTGCTGCATACTCTTTTTTGTCTGCAGTGGTCGCAGCTTTCCACAGCAGCTGCTTCGGCTACGTTCCGTCGCAGGACCTCGGCTCTCTCAGCACTGGGTGTTAGAGAGTCGGGCATTGCTCAACTTCTCCGAGATGTTCCGTCTCGGGGTCCTTCGCTTTTTGGTGGTAAATTCGCTACGGTGTTTCAAAGAGAGATCGATGCGCGAAAGCAGATCTCGGATATGACTAAGCAGTTTCACACTAGCTCTAAGCCAACGCGGGCCCCTGTTCGGCGTAGACCTGCTGGTCCTGTTTCGGGTCAACGCAGTCGCGTGTCTAGGGTCCCGCCTCCTGAGCCTCAGCCAGCTCCGTCTCGTGGGAGAGGGAGTCGTGGCAGGGGCTTTTCGAGAGGTTCTCGTGGTAAGGCGATGGCTTCGCAGAAGGCCAAGCCTGGATTTTGATGTTTTTCCCCGAGCGCTTGTTCGACCGAATGTGGTAGGTGGCCGACTTCATGCGTTTCTCCCCGCTTGGGAGGCCATCTCCGGGGACGTGTTTGTTCTCTCCGTCGTGCGAGACGGATTCTTCATAGATCTTTGCGCCTCGCTCCCCGGAGGGGCTATAAGAATTCGGTCACCTCCCATGTCTGCCCTGTCTCGGTCTCATGCTTCGAAGGAGATCGAGTCTCTTTTGGAAAAGAGGGCTATAGAAAGGGTAAGAGACAGGCCGTCTCTTTCCCTTTCTCCAATATTTGTTATTCCCAAGCGCTCGGGAAAACTTCGTTTGATACTGAACCTAAAGAGGATAAACAAATTTATTCCTCCGGTTCATTTTCGGATGGAGACTCTTGCCTCCATTCTTCCGTTGATCAAAAGGGAAGACTACGCGGTCTCGATAGATCTCAAGGACGCGTACTTTCACATCCCCATTCATCGCGCATCTCGCGATCTTCTGGGGTTCTCCTTCCTCTCGGAGACTTATCGTTTTCGGGCTCTTCCCTTCGGGCTGCGCCCGGCCCCTCGGGTTTTTACTCAAGTTGTAGCGGTGCTAGCGGCCTTTCTGAGGCGTCGCGGCCTGCGGTTGTTTTGTTACCTGGACGATTGGCTTCTCCTTGCGGAGTCGCGCGATCGTTTGTTGGACGAGACTCGTTTGCTCATCTCTCTTACTCAAGACTTAGGTTTCCTAATAAATTGGGAAAAGTCAGAGTTAGTCCCCACTCGCAGCCCAGTTTTTCTGGGGGCGGTGTTAGACATAAGGAATCAGTTAGCTCGGCCCAGTCGAGACAGGATTCTCACCATTGTCTCTGCGGCTCGCAAGCTCTTGCTGGCCAGAAGAGTCTCGGCCAGACAGTGGCTTCAGTTTCTAGGTTATCTAGCCAGTCTAGTCGATGTTTTAGAGGACTGCCGGCTCCTCATGAGACCCTTTCAGAGACATCTCCTCAGGTTCTTCAAGCCGGGAAAAGACTCTCTTTTGGTCTGGATTCCAGTACCAGTAAATATCAAGTCTCTTCTCGCTTGTTGGACGAGCGAGGTGTTTCTCGCGCGAGGCAGGTCCTTCTCTGTCCCTCTTCCGTCGATATCGGTTTCGACGGACGCCTCTCGGTTGGGGTGGGGAGGACACTGCAACGGCAGCACGGTTGCGGGGGATTGGTCTCATCTTGTGACTCTTCCTCATATCAATGTCCTGGAGTTTATGGCAGTTCTGTTGACCTTGCTCCATTTCAGAAGTCGACTTCTCAGTCGTTCGGTTCTGATTCTCACGGACAACGTTACTGTGGCGGCATATATCAATCGGCAGGGAGGCACTCGTTCGGTTGCCTTGAATGCCCTAGCAGCTCAGCTGTGGAGGTGGTGTCGTCGCATGGCAATCACACCCGTGGCCTCTTTCATCCCCGGTCGGGAAAACCTCATTGCGGATTTTCTGTCCCGGGGCAGGTATCTTCCATCGGAATGGATGCTCCATCCGGAGGTATTTTGCCGCATTCGCAGTTGCCTAGGTCCACTGGAAGTGGATCTATTTGCGTCGGTGCTAAATCACCAGCTGCCGAAGTATTGCTCCCGTGTTCGCGATCAGGGAGCATGGGCTCTCGATGCTTTCTCCCTCAGCTGGGAGAACCTTCAGGGATTCGCCTTTCCTCCCTTCCAACTGATTCCGCGTGCTTTGCGGAAAATCAGGGAAGATCGGGCGAGGGTGCTTGTAATAGCTCCCTTTTGGCCCAGGAGGAATTGGTTTCCGGAACTTATGAGCCTTCAAAGGGCTCAACCGTTAGTTCTCCCGTTAAGAGCGGATCTGGTGTTACAGCCCCTATCGGGGATTCTTCACCACAATCCGGAGTCTCTTCATTTGACTGCTTGGCCCCTGTCAGGGAATCTGCAAGACAGTCGGGTCTCTCTGATAGAGCCGCGGACTTTTTAATGTCCAGTCGTAGGGTCTCTACTAGGGAAATTTACAATTCCCGTCTCTCGGTCTTTTTCCTTTGGTGCAAAGAGAGAAATCAAACCCCTTCTAAGGCTCCTATTGGTTCAATTGCGGATTTCTTAATCTCGTTATTTGACAAAGGGAGATCTATTTCTACTATCCGAGGCTACCGTTCGGCGATCGGGGCCATTCATTCGGGTTTTTCGGATGGTTCGGGGATTTCCAATTCCCCGCTGCTAAGTGGTTTGATTCGTTCGTTCTTTCTGAAACGACCTTCGTTTTCGAAGTTAGTGCCGTCTTGGAGTCTGCCTAAGGTCCTGGAGGCCTTGGCGAAACCTCCTTTTGAACCGTTAGGTGAAGCTTCGCTTCATCATCTTACGGTTAAGACGCTCTTTTTGGTAGCTATTGCCTCTGGGCAGAGGCGCAGTACTCTTCATGCTCTCTGTCTTACTCCTGGTCATGTTCGCTGGGAGAGAAAAGGTGTTAGGTTGATTCCTAGGGCTTCTTTCGTTGCCAAGAATCAGACAGCTACCTCCGGTCCTGTTGAGATTTTTCTTTGTCCGCTTTCTGACTTTTCTTCGGTGCGTGAGGACAAAGTTTGGTGTCCTGTTAGGGCTCTCAAATGGTATATTGATAAGACTAAGTCTTATCGTAAGGATGATCAGTTGTTCCTGATCACTAGAGAGCCTTTTTCTCCTGCCTCTCTTGATTCCATTTCTAGATGGATCGTTGAAGCTATTAGGGCCGCTGGCACAGAGGCTCTTTTATCCGACAGTAAGCCTCGTGCTCATGATACTCGTAGTGTCAGCACTTCTTGGGCTCTGTTTCAAGGTGTGGCGCTTGTTGATATTTTGAAGGCTGCTTATTGGCGTTCGCCCAATTCCTTCATCTCTTGCTACCTTAGGGATATTCCCGCAGGTGAAGCTTTGTTTGCGTCAGCCACCTTGAAGGCCGCTGTGTCTTCTTTGTAGTCTTTGGTGTAATCCTATTTCCTTCCGCTCGAAACATGCCTCCCGGTCTTTGAGTTGGCGCTGGTCTGGCATAATAGGTAGGTATATATGATTTATTGCAGTAAATTTGTAAAATCAGCACTGATTTTCTTATTTACTATATAAATCTATATACCTACCTATGACCCTCCCTCCTTCCCCGCTCCTTGCAAGCAACATGTTTCTTCTTGGGGTTGCTCGCAAAAGAGGAAGATGGCCGTAGCGTATTGACGCGCGTGAGTGGCGAAGGGGACAATAGGATTACGGGGGGTGCGCACAATTTTGTGACACATGTGTGATAATTCTCGAAGGGGTCCCGTAGTCAAGACTACAGGCATAATAGGTAGGTATATAGATTTATATAGTAAATAAGAAAATCAGTGCTGATTTTACAAATTGCTTATAGATTATATAATTATAAGAAACCTCTTCTATTACTGGTGTTATTATGATATAATAATAGGTGCCTCATATAGTTGCAATTTATCTTTCACTTTGCTGTTATACTTCATAAAGGTATTTTGATGTCTTTAAATGACAACAGCATTCTAGGAAGCAGCTAGGTACCATGATATATGAAAGCAAGAGAGGGTTTTAGTTAGTGGAGTTAATCAGTAATATATTGGCTCTTGTGAGGTGTGACCATACTAAGTGATGTGGTGTTCGTCATGTCAATGTAATTGAATTGGAAGGGCAAAGAGTCAATAATGACTGCCGGCTAGTGACCCGACCACCCTCTCATCATGAAGTAGTGGGTGACATCATATACTCTCTTTAAAAGTGATATTATACCTGGTTTAGTATTCTCCAGAAGATTCCATTGATGTATTGAAATTTGAGATGCAGATCAATTAAAATCATCCAAAGTCTTTCCAAAATGTCTTGAGGCCAAAAAGAGAAAAATCTTTTAAGTTATTATCTAAACAAAAGAAATCTAGAAAATGTAAAAGTGGCAAGTTCCTTTCCCTGCTTTCTTTGTATGTTTTGCAAAATCATTTAATATTTTTATGCTATTTAAACAAAATTAAGCAAAATTCTCATTTCATTATACTCAATCACAATTTTGCAATGGACTTGTTATGATTTGAAATTGATTCATGAAAAATTCAATTGCAAGTGATTACTTATATATCTATGAAAAAGCCTACATTTCAAAACATTTAGGAATATATTAGTAGGAGTGATGGTTCATGAAATGTATAAAATGCATTAGAAGATTGATGATGAAGACTAAATTACATTCTTACTAATAATTGATCAAAATATAAGAACATTAGCAGATTCCAGTTATCTTGAAAGTTCTTTTATTGCACCTTTTGGTTAAGCATTAAAAACTCATCATTATTGTTGATGCTGAGAGAAATATAGAATTGATAAGTAATGTATAGATAGTGTGAGAAGGATTCATGCAATATTAATAGGCAGTAAGTATAATGCAGTTTTAATGACAAAGCTGGTATATATCTTCTTTTCTTTTCTGTTTATCTCTCTACCAATCAAGTAACCCATAGTATACAGTGTGAGTCAATAAAAAGGAAACTCAGCCCTAAATATCGTTGCGATCAGTTCATATAGATTAAATCAAAGATACTCTCATTGGAGCCTATCATGTCGTTTTTAATTGGACACCTTGAGCAATAAAATCCGACCATAGGCAGCTGAACAGTAACATTTTCCTGATTCATGTCAAATTCGACTCTGCCCAAGTTGGAATGAAATGGATGGTCAACCAAAGGTTGGTTGAATGGTCCCCATTCCAGTCGAATGCACTCACAGATAATGGAAGTACCTCCTGAACATCATTTGCCCCAAACTTGGGCAAAGACGATTTTTACATGCTTTTAAAAAAATGGGCAGTGCTCCGTCATCCATGATTGCATTTTGGTGAGCAGCCTTTCAAATTAAAGAAGACACTATCAGCCATCATACCAATACCGTTCAGTAATTTCACCTGGTTTCAAAGATATATTTTGGCTTGAATATGCGTTTCGTTTTTATTGACACACACTTTATATTTCTACATGTTGATCTATTTTCTGTCTGTCAAAGTAAAGTATTCTGTCTAGTTTTCTGTATTTCTAGCAGTCATATATTCCACTCTACCTTCCTATCTTTCTTCCTTGCCCCCCCCCCCCTCTCCCTCCTCTCTCCCCCTCTCTCCCTCTCTCTCTCCCCCTCTCTCCCTCTCTCTCTCCCTCTCTCTCTCCCTCTCTCTCACTCACTCCCTCCCTCCCTCTCTCTCCTCTCTCTCTCCCTCTCCCTCTTACCCTCTTACCCCTTCTCTCTACCCCCTCTTTTCCCTGTTACCCCTTCTCTCTACCCCCTCTTTTCCCTGTTTCTCTGTGTTTCTCCCCCCCCCCCCCCCTCTCTGTGACTCTCACAACATACTTAAAGCCTGTTTAGACTACAGGAAAGAAATGTTGTCTCATGAATCATTGTATAGCAAAATGAGTGCATAGACTGGACTACATCATTGCGACAAGAAACTTGTTTGAGTCAGATGACACTAATGTTTTTGTATCCTGTTATATCATTGACAGCAATGGAGCATACAAACTTACAGTTGATTTGTTTCATCACCCCACACACACGATAAGCCCCTCCCAGTTATGTAATTTTTCTATGATATGACATTCAGACTACAAAGGGATACATGCTGATACTTTAGTTTTTGTTTGAAACGATGCTCAAACATGTGTTTCGCTATACAACTTTTCGTAATATGACATTAAGAGCTATAAAAAATCAATTACTTGTATAGATGTACGGTTTTCATATAGCTATATGATGAAGTTATACATGTAGGTAGTCTGAACATGGGGTGAGTATATGATAAGTGTAATTTGATGACTAAAAATGCCCAGCATGATTTTATAGTATCTTTCTAGTCTGTTCATGTTCTATTTACCTCCTTTTAACTTTATTTCATGCTGTCATGCCTCATAATAGTCCTATTGTACATGATTTTCTCACTCTTGAATTAGATTCATGATATTCATGATACATATACATCGCAATACATATTTTACTGTGTCCTTTATTTAGTTTATTTTGCCGAAATGTTGTATGTAGTATCTTTAGACATCAAAAGACAAGTCTTTCGTCTTGAAAATATATCCTCATAGAAATGAAATAATCAGGTTACCTTGATAATCTAATCCTAAAATATGTGTAAAAGGAGATCATATTGAGTTAATTAGTCCTAATTCCTCTTTAGTATTCAAGGAGCATCTCTCTGAATTACAAGCCAAGCAGACTGAAGAGTCTTGTGATCTAGCTTTGATCAGATTTGTATGGTAAAATGACTTCCTATTTCTGGCTGGCTTCCTTACCAATCAAATCTAGATTCAATCAGCCACGAAGGATAGGTTGCCAATTTGGGTCACGGACAGCTTTCATGCATGAAGAAGTCAAAATATGAATTGAAGATATAAATTTAGCATCCACCTTGTTATGAAAGGTCAATCAGTCACATGTGATCAAATAAACCTTCAATGTTAAGGTGTGCCCATTTTAGTCTTCAAAGTGTATTTAATTATAGAATCAACTTCTGGATACTAGAGTAAAGACTACTTAAATAAATTTCTGTGAAGTTCAGAATAAGGTATCAATATTTTTTCACTCCAGACTCTAGCCTATATTAACACACATATACACACACCCAGCCTTATGTCATGATACATCCCGAAGCTCACTTCTTGTAAAACAGTGTTAAAACATCCTTCCTATCCAAGCCTGATCTATATTTAGAAACAGGACCGCCTTTATTAAAAAAAGATGGAGAAAAGAAGATCTCCTTACCTGAGAGATGGACGAGTGCAATATATCACTCGTTGAGTGGCAAGGAATTAGTCGCTTACTTCAGTCTACTTCTTTCAAGGCTTGGAGTGACGTCAGAGGGTTGAACCTTCTGTCCGTTAATTAAGCTGTCAGTAGATATTACTGGTTTGAAGCATTTACCTTGTATGGTATGGTCTACCTTACATTTGACAATAAACAATTCTCGCTTAAAATGGACAAACAAGCAACAATTCTAGCTTTGAACAGAAAATAATCAAGGATTGATTGAAATGGTATATTCCAAACTAACAAGGCCACTCACTACGAGTCTAATTCTTTTGAGAGATTATTATTTCCCCCTAGTTTTATTATTTTAATGCCTACACAGCTAAATGAAAGAACCCATATCAATGTGGGTTTAGTGAAAAAAGCATACATACATTTGTTCTATAGTGGTTTTCCTTAAAACTATATTTTGTTAGTAACCAAAATTGATTTGTCAAATATTATTGTAGTTGATGAATGGCAAGCTAAATATTTGTTGAATTTCTTCTTCTAGATTGGAGCAATATGCAGTTGAGAAAATCAAAAGATAAATGAGTGAGATTGTTTGGTTTTAATTTATATTCCTGTATGTTTTCCTTTGTTTGTTTGGGGTTTTTTGTCATTGTGTCATGAGGGTTTAGTTGATATGCATTCTTCATCTAACACCAAGATTCCAAACATGTTTTGTTACGGTTCATTATTCATCACTAAACAAACATTGTTCCATGAAATTTAACTTCACAATTCATGAATTTGCTTTGAATTTTAAAGAGCAAGAAAAGCCTTTTTTAGCCCCAAAACATTAGCTTCAATGTTAAAATATGACAGTATAAATCTGATTATTAACCATATCAAACATCTGAGCAATGTAATTTTTACATTTTATTGCCTGGCTATGACAAGCCAACAAAATTGCGGGCCGATAAATTGTTTCGAAAGTCAATGGGATTTGGAGTGTTAAATAGTGGGAAATAAACTGTATTTCTTTCTTTTTGGACTTCTCTTTTAATTAATAGCTACTGTACTTTATTATAATTTATATTTAATCAGCAACAAAATTATTTGTAAAGTGACCAGAAGAAAAACAAAGGGATAGAAAAAGGAGCAAGGACCTGTTGGAGATGTTAGGACTGGAAGAATCAGTGGCTCAGATGGCAAAAGCAAATGGAGTGAGATGGTATGGGCATGTGCTGAGAAGGGAGGATGGGCACATTTTGAGAAAAGCTCTGGAGTTTGAAGTGAAGGGCCCGAGGAAGCGAGGACGACCGAGGAAAACATGGAGAAAACATGGAGAAAACAGGTTGAGGAGGAGTGTAGTGGAGTTGGTTTGAGGAGGGAGGATGCCATGAATCGTGCGAGATGGAGGGCGGGTGTGAGAAAGATTGCTACAAAGTGAGGTAAATCCGGCCACCCCCGTCAACAGGGAATATACCCGGATCAAAACTGGATTGATGATATTGTGACCACACTATGTGCTTTATGACATTAATTATCTATTTACCATAAACTAGAAGCATTATGCTTTTTAGCTCACCTGAGCCTAAGGCTCGAGTGAGCTATTGCGATGGAAATTTGTCCGTCGTCCGTCGTGCGTCGTCCGTTAACTTTTTACATTTTCATCTTCTTCTCCAAAACCCATGATCGGAATTCAACCAAACTTGGTAGCAATCATCCTTAGGGGTAGGGGACCCAAAGTTGCTAAAATGGTACATGTGGCCCCCAGGGGGGCCCAGGAGGAGGGCCCCCAATTGTAAAAGCTATGTACATTTCAAACATCTTCTTCTCCAGAACCAGGCATAGCTCAGACTTGGTATTGTGTATGGAGATACCTCTATAGATGAAGAATGAATGTTGTTCAAGAAATTTCTCTGAGTGGCCCTATAGGGGCCCTGTGGGGGTAACATACTGGAGGGGGGGGGGGGGGGGGCGCTGTCATGCAAAATGTACATTCTGATCTTCTTCTCCAAAACACATGATCGGAATTCAACCAAACTTGGTAGGAATCATCCTTAGGGGTAGGGGACCCAAAGTTGCTAAAATGGTACATGTGGCCCCCAGGGGGCCCAGGGGGAGGGCCCCCAATTGTAAAAGCTATGTACATTTCAAACATCTTCTTCTCCAGAACCAGGCATAGCTCAGACTTGGTATTGTGTATGGAGATACCTCTATAGATGAAGAATGAATGTTGTTCATGAAATTTCTCTGATTGGCCCTATAGGGGCCCTGTGGGGTAACATACTGGAGGGGGGGGGGGGCGCTGCCAGGCAAAATGTACATTCTGATCTTCTCCAAAACACATGATCGGAATTCAACTAAACTTGGTAGGAATCATCCTTAGGGGTAGGGGATCCAAAGTTGCTAAAATGGTACATGTGGCCCCCAGGGGGCCCAGGGGGAGGGCCCCCAATTGTAAAAGCTGTGTAAATTTCAAACATCTCCAGAACCAGGAATAGCTCAGACTTGGTATTGTGTATGGAGATACATGAACCTCTATAGACGAAAAATGAAAGTTGTTCATGAATTTTTTCTGGGTGGCCCTATAGGGGGTCTGTGGGGGTAACATACTGGAAGGGGGGGGGGGGGGGTGTGGGGCAAGTTGTCCGCCATCCATAACCTTTTTACATTTTCAGCTTCTCCAAAACCTATGATTGGAATTTAACCGAACTTGGTAGGAAGCTCAGACTTGGTATTGTGTATAGAGATACCTCTATAGATGAAGAATGAAAGTTGTTCATGTCCAAGAGAGAACATGCACCAGATGTGAATTGATCCACCTCAGGTGAGCGTCGTGCCCCCTAGGGCTCTTGTTAAAAGAAACCTTGATGGCATCCATCCGTACATGCTTTACAGAGCAGCAGTATTTTGAAAATGACTTAAAAAAGTAAAAACTCAGTTGTGCCGATTTGAGTAAAACCGTAAAGACCTTAACCCCTTCCATGCCACTGCAGTTTTGAGCAATTGTCAAAAATAACTTTCAAGAGTTAAATATTAACTTTCAGTGAGTTTTTTCTTGAAAACAAACTGGGCAAAGATATATGCACAGGAATAAACATATTGAAGGCACAGGTTTCTGTATGAGGAAGAATTTTCAAGCCATTCTGAGCCTCAAAGGCACAGTCAACACTCAAATTTTGGGGCGGGATTTGCCCCTCACAGCATGGTAGGGGTTAATATCACCTGCGAAAATGACTAAATAGAAATACCAGCACTGTATATAGGTGAGTATTTGGATGATCAGCCTTTTCACACGAGGGTAAAATTCAATGTATGGAAAGCTTATTAACTAATCAGCCCTAAAGAAAATTTTCTTTGTGTGAACCTCGATCTATACGATGTTCGTACAGATATGAACTCGCAATCTAAAGATGGGTCAGAGCAGCCTACAGATACAAAGTTCGTATGGAGGAGGCAAAAGATTTTGTGTATGAACGGATACACGTCTCTAACTGGGCAGAGCTAAGACCGGGCGTGCGCTTTGATGACAATGGCCCTACTAGGCATTTAATCAGCAGTAAATCTCAAACAAACGTACCAAAATTTTTTTTGTGTGAATGACATTGTATGTAAAGCTTATTGGTTTAAAGCTCTTTAAACTAATCAGCTTTACAGAATTTTACCCCTGTGTGAAAGCGGGGGATAAAACATGGAAAACACTTGTAAGATTCAAAGAAATATTTGGGAATTTATGTTATGAAAATATATTTCGACTTTTACCCCCTCGTTTCCAAGTGACATAATAAAAAGTTTTGGTTCCTCAAATGGAAACAGCCCAAAATAAAACGCAAGGTTTCAGTAAAAACTTTGATGCTATAATTTTTTTTATAGGTAGAGTGGATGTAGAGAAGATTGGATTTTATATTGAATCTGGAAAAACGAAACTATTGACGTCAATGTCATAGATGGAAACCTTTGCTCCACCTACCTTTGGTAGACATGTACCTACATGCATTGTGATTGTGTGTCATGCTAGCCAGATATACTTTATCTGTATAAATGTAACCTCATATTATGATGTAGATATAGTATGACATAGACACCTGCCTATGATATACTGTGAGATGGAGTATGCTTGAGGAAAGCTTGCAAGACGACAGAGCATGCTTGAGCAATAAACACACTCATTGGTCTAGCAGGTGGTCAACATCTTATCTCAATCCTTCCTGCTGTATTTATAGATTAAAGTGCAAACTTGTATCACCATTCTCAATGGTTTCTCATATGCTCAATGTATGCAGTCATAGATCCTTTTGAACTGTATGTCTTTCTTATTCCTCACGATTCTTGTATAGCTTGTTGAACAGTATACAAGTAATGATTGTACTCAAGGTATATTTCACAATCAAATTTGATGGCTGTGATGTACTACTATAAGGCTTGCACAGTGTTATCTCTTATTTACTGCAATAAATCATATATACCTACCTATTATGCCTGTAGTCTTGACTACGGGACCCCTTCGAGAATTTAACACACATGCGTCACAATATTGTGCGCACCCCCCGTAATCCTATTGTCCCCTTCGCCACTCACGCGCGTCAACACGCTACGGCCATCTTCCTCTTTCTTGCTCGCCCCCGACGAGTTAGGACGTATTGTCACAGCGCTCCTGAAATCAGGTCGTATAGTATCTTTTTGGTGCGCTTTTTCACATAGTTAAAGCACTTTTAGGTACCTATATTCGTTTAGATTATAGTACTTTGTGTTTTATTAGTCACTCTTGCCGATTGCAAGGGATTTTTTGATTCCCTTTCTTGGCATTTATTTTTCTCTGTCACGGTCAGCCCCACGTAGATATTTCTGTGTTTGCGGGTGTTTCCGTTTGTCACCGAGCCTTCGGGTTCGGTGTTTGTTCTTACGGTTTTTAGGCTGTGAAAATTTCTTTAGTGCGTATCTCCCAAATAAACTTTAGTTTTATTTACTGCATGCAGTTGAAGTATTTCTTATTTTGAAAGTATACTTTATTGTCTGTTTTATTGCAGTGGTATGAATTCGGAAGAAGAAGCAGCTGGGTCAAGGAGACCTGCTTCTTCCGAAGAGTTGTCTAGCAAGACAACTCGGCCTTCCAGAACTTCCCCGAGTACAGCGGTACGCGGGGGAGGGAGGAGGGCTAAAGGTAAGTTGCCTAGTGGTGTTCCCTTGCAGAGTTTGCCAGTTTCGGAGCTTGCGGCTTCGGGACGGGTGGCGTTAACTGAATCGGGATTGTCAACTCCGAAGCCTGTGGTTTCGGGGTGGGTGACGTCAGATTCTAGTGGTTTGGATATCTCGAATCCAATCCCCCGGTCGCTGAGACCAGAGGGGGGGGCTGTTGTTTCCCGTACGGTAGCGTTCACTCGCTCTGATCCGTTAGGGGAGACGCGCCCCACTACTGCAGGGCAACCCACGGGCTTAGTCCATGTTGGTCTGGGTTCTCAAACCCTAGCCCCGGCAAACGCCATATGGGGGAACGAGTACTTTCTGGGCTGTCTCAGTTGCCAGCTAATGGGAATGCTCGAGCTAACAATGTTGGTCTGGGTTCACAAACCCTAGCCCCCGGCAAACGCCATATGGGGGAACGAGTACTTTCTGGGCTGTCTCAGTTGCCAGCTGATGGGAATGCTCGAGCTAACAATTATGGACGCTCTTCGGAGCAACAGGTGTTTTCACCTGAGTGCGTGACTACTAGTGCTCCCCTATTGCCGCTTTCGAGCGGTCCAATAGTGGGTTCACATGCCTTTAGTAGTCATCGGGCACATACCGAGTCATCTCGGTCTGCCCACGCACTGGGAGCTTTTAGCTCCCAACCCATGGCTACTGCATCCTCTTGCTTAGCCAATATGGGTGATTTGGGCGATTCTCTAGGCTTACGCCATGAGCGCTCCAATCCCTTTTTGGGAAGTGAACGTCCCTCCGCGGAGGGATCGGTTCGTGTTTCCGAAGTGGCTTCGGAGATCCGAATGAATCCGATTAAGCGTTCTAACAAAAGGGTTTCGGCTACGACTCTTGTCGAGCCAGCCAAGAAAAAGGCCAAGAAGAAGGCATAAAGTGGCAAGGCTTTGCCGGCCTCTTGCCCGTCTGGCCTGGCTAACCCAGCTAGCTCCTCTCAAGCTGACATGTTCAGCATGATGCGGGCTTTTGCTCAGAATCAGGGTTGGTCCTTTGTACCGGCTACTTCAACCCTGACTTCTGTCCTTATTCAGGGGTCTGACTTTGAGACTAATCAACCTTTTGTGTTTGATTCCTCTTTGTCTGAGACTGATTCGCATGTGCCTCCTACTCCCGCGGCCCTTGGGGCTCCGCCGGGCGAGGAGACTGTTGGTGAGCCATGCGGGGACCCGCCTGCGGAGGCCTTTGTTAACGTTCCTTTGTCTCATTCCACTCGGGTGGAACCAGATTTGGATGCGTCCTCTCAAGCTTCGGTTCCCGAATCGCTTGGGCAGGCGGAGTCTCAATCGCTCAATCTCTGTGGAGTGGAAGCGATTGTTTTGTTGTCCAAATATCGCCCTGGAGTTCAGTCAACCCGCGCGCAGGGTTCGACTTCGCGTTTTAAGCAGCGGGATTTCTGCTGAGTCTGGGCGCCTTGGCGTCCGGCCCATGGCTGTTGCATCTCCTTGCTCGGCCGATATGGGTAATTGGTGCGCGTCTTTGGGTTCAATACCCTCAGCGCACTTCTCCCATAAAGGGAGGTGAGCGTCCCTCAGTGGAGGGTTCGGTTCGTGTTCCCGAAGGGCTTCGGGGATCCGAACGAAACCGGATAAACGCTCTGAAAAGCGGGTTTCGACTTAGGCTCTTCTTGGGCCAATCAGAAGCCTAGGGAAGGGGCTAAAAGAGGCAAGGCTTTGTCTGCCTCTTGCCCATCGGGTTTAGCTAACCCTTCGGTTTCTCAAGCTGAGATGTTCAGTGTGAGATGGGCTTTGCCCAGACTCAGGGTTGGTTCCTTGTACCAGGATTCACATCCCCTGCTCTTGTCCCTTTTTTGGGTCGGACATCGAGACTAATTAGCCTTTTATGGTTTATTCTTCTTTGTCTGTGATGAGATCACATGAGCCTCCTAGTCTCGCAGCCTTGGGGCTCCGTCGGGTGAGGAGGCTTATGGCGGTTCATGCGTGAATCCGACCGTTTCGGCCTTTGTTCGTGATTCTTTGTCACGATCTTTTCAGGCGGATCCAGTTTTGGAAGCGGCCTCTCTAGCTTCGGTCTCCGAATCGCTGGGGCAGGCAGAGCCTTAGTTGCTCTCCCTTTGTGGGGTAGAAGCGATTGCTTTGTTCTAAACTTTCCCTGACTTTTAGTCAACCCGCGCGCAGGGTTCGACTTTGCTTGGGTTCAGGCAGCGGGCGGACGAGACGGTTTCTTCATAGATCTGTCCGCCCCGCTCCCCGGAGGTGCTATAGGAACTTGGACACCTCACAGGCTGTCCTTTTTCCCTTTCTCCGACTTTTGTTATTCCCAGGCGCTCGGGAAAACTTCGTTTGATACTGAACCTAAAGAGGATAAACAAATTTATTCCTCCGGTTCATTTTTGTATGGAGACTCTTGCCTCCATTCTTCCGTTGATCAAAAGGGAAGACTACGCGGTCTCGATAGATCTCAAGGACGCGTACTTTCACATTCCCATTCATCGCGCATCTCGCGATCTTCTGGGGTTCTCCTTCCTCTCGGAGACTTACCGGTTTCGGGCTCTTCCCTTCGGGCTGCGCCCGGCCCCTCGGGTTTTTACTCAAGTTGTAGCGGTGCTAGCGGCCTTTCTGAGGCGTCGCGGCCTGCGGTTGTTCTGTTACCTGGACGATTGGCTTCTCCTTGCGGAGTCGCGCGATCGTTTGTTGGACGAGACTCGTTGCTAGTCTCTCTTACTCAAGACTTAGGTTTCCTAATAAATTGGGAAAAGTCAGAGTTAGTCCCCACTCGCAGCCCAGTTTTTCTGGGGGCGGTGTTAGACATAAGGAATCAGTTAGCTCGGCCCAGTCGAGACAGGATTCTCACCATTGTCTCTGCGGCTCGCAAGCTCTTGCTGGCCAGAAGAGTCTCGGCCAGACAGTGGCTTCAGTTTCTAGGTTATCTAGCCAGTCTAGTCGATGTTTTAGAGGACTGCCGGCTCCTCATGAGACCCTTTCGGAGACATCTCCTCAGGTTCTTAAAGCCGGGAATAGACTCTCTTTTGGTCTGGATTCCAGTACCAGTAAAGATCAAGTCTCTTCTCGCTTGTTGGACGAGCGAGGTGTTTCTCGCGCGAGGCAGGTCCTTCTCTGCCCCTCTTCCGTCGATATCGGTTTCGACGGACGCCTCTCGGTTGGGGTGGGGAGGACACTGCAACGGCAGCACGGTTGCGGGGGATTGGTCTCATCTTGGGACTCTTCCTCATATCAATGTCCTGGAGTTTATGGCAGTTCTGTTGACCTTGCTCCATTTCAGAAGTCGACTTCTCAGTCGTTCGGTTCTGATTCTCACGGACAATGTTACTGTGGCGGCATATATCAATCGGCAGGGAGGCACTCGTTCGGTTGCCCTGAATGCCCTAGCAGCTCAGCTGTGGAGGTGGTGTCGTCGCATGGCAATCACACCCGTGGCCTCTTTCATCCCCGGTCGGGAAAACCTCTTTGCGGATTTTCTGTCCCGGGGCAGGTATCTTCCATCGGAATGGATGCTCCATCCGGAAGTATTTTGCCGCATTCGCAGTTGCCTAGGTCCAATTTGCGTCGGTGCTAAATCACCAGCTGCCGAAGTATTGCTCCCGTGTTCGCGATCAGGGAGCATGGGCTCTCGATGCTTTCTCCCTCAGCTGGGAGAACCTTCAGGGATTCGCCTTTCCTCCCTTCCAACTGATTCCGCGTGTCTTGCGGAAAATCAGGGAAGATCGGGCGAGGGTGCTTGTGATAGCTCCCTTTTGGCCCAGGAGGAATTGGTTTCCGGAACTTATGAGCCTTCTAAGGGCTCAACCGTTAGTTCTCCCGTTAAGAGCGGATCTGGTGTTACAGCCCCTATTGGGGATTCTTCACCACAATCCGGAGTCTCTTCATTTGACTGCTTGGCCCCTGTCAGGGAATCTGCAAGACAGTCGGGTCTCTCTGATAGAGCCGCGGACTTTTTAATGTCCAGTCGTAGGGTTTCTACTAGGGAAATTTACAATTCCCGTCTCTCGGTCTTTTTCCTTTGGTGCAAAGAGAGAAATCAAACCCCTTCTAAGGCTCCTATTGGTTCAATTGCGGATTTCTTAATCTCGTTATTTGACAAAGGGAGGTCTATTTCTACTATCCGAGGCTACCGTTCGGCGATCGGGGCCATTCATTCGGGTTTTTCGGATGGTTCGGGGATTTCCAATTCCCCGCTACTAAGTGGTTTGATTCGTTCGTTCTTTCTGAAACGACCTTCGTTTTCTAAGTTAGTGCCGTCTTGGAGTCTGCCTAAGGTCCTGGAGGCCTTGGCGAAACCTCCTTTTGAACCGTTAGGTGAAGCTTCGCTTCATCATCTTACGGTTAAGACGCTCTTTTTGGTAGCTATTGCCTCTGGGCAGAGGCGCAGTACTCTTCATGCTCTCTGTCTTACTCCTGGTCATGTTCGCTGGGAGAGAAAAGGTGTTAGGTTGATTCCTAGGGCTTCTTTCGTTGCCAAGAATCAGACAGCTACCTCCGGTCCTGTTGAGATTTTTCTTTGTCCGCTTTCTGACTTTTCTTCGGTGCGTGAGGACAAAGTTTGGTGTCCTGTTAGGGCTCTCAAATGGTATATTGATAAGACTAAGTCTTATCGTAAGGATGATCAGTTGTTCCTGATCACTAGAGAGCCTTTTTCTCCTGCCTCTCTTGATTCCATTTCTAGATGGATCGTTGAAGCTATTAGGGCCGCTGGCACAGAGGCTCTTTTATCCGACAGTAAGCTTCGTGCTCATGATACTCGTAGTGTCAGCACTTCTTGGGCTCTGTTTCAAGGTGTGGCGCTTGTTGATATTTTGAAGGCTGCTTATTGGCGTTCGCCCAATTCCTTCATTTCTTGCTACCTTAGGGATATTCCCGCAGGTGAAGCTTTGTTTGCGTCAGCCACCTTGAAGGCCGCTGTGTCTTCTTTGTAGTCTTTGGTGTAATCCTATTTCCTTCCGCTCGAAACATGCCTCCCGGTCTTTGAGTTGGCGCTGGTCTGGCATAATAGGTAGGTATATATGATTTATTGCAGTAAATTTGTAAAATCAGCACTGATTTTCTTATTTACTATATAAATCTATATACCTACCTATGACCCTCCCTCCTTCCCCGCTCCTTGCAAGCAACATGTTTCTATTTGGGATTGCTCGCAAAAGAGGAAGATGGCCGTAGCGTGTTGACGCGCGTGAGTGGCGAAGGGGACAATAGGATTACGGGGGGTGCGCACAATATTGTGACGCATGTGTGTTAAATTCTCGAAGGGGTCCCGTAGTCAAGACTACAGGCATAATAGGTAGGTATATAGATTTATATAGTAAATAAGAAAATCAGTGCTGATTTTACATATTAGCTTTATTTATCATTATAAGTTTAATGTTAATAATATGTAAACTATATAATGAATTTAATGTTCTGGATCTTTATGTAATTTATCAATTTTCAGAAAAACAGATCATTATGAGATTTATACAGTTATTGTGTATTTGAAATGACTACTTAACAAGAATCCTGCTATCACTCATTTAATGTACCAACAAATCAGGTTTTTATGTTGACTTAAATTAGGCTGTTTTTGTAGACAGGTATATTATCTGTCTACATTTTTTAACAAAAGTTACATAGTTGCTGTGTGTTATGCTCCTTAGGAAGCATGGACTAAAGCATTTTTCAAGCATTTTTATTGTTTCCCTGCCATTGATATATGAAAGCATATACTGCAAGTAGCCAAAGCAAGAAATATAGCTTTTCTTGTCTTCACTGAATGAGGGCAGTATACAATAACTTTGTGCTGCTACCATGAATAGAGTGTGACAAATTATTTGAAGGATATGAAATATCTAGAGTGAACCATGACTACCAGCACATGTGGAGGAAAAAAAAAGAAGCTTTTTGAAGAACATTTATTTCTTTAACAGAGAAAAGAAAATATTGAATATGGTATGGTACATTAATGTTGAAAAGCACCTCATGGAGTAGAAGGCAATAACATTGACACAGCTACATGTTATCAAAATTAATTGCTCTGGAAAGAGTGCTTTTTATTGATTTTTAAAAAAATGTCATACATGTAAGCAGTGATTGAAAATATTGCATGTTTTTAATGAAAAAAGGAGGTGTTATAGTATCTTGTTATAGTAATTGTTTCATTTAAAATCATTTGTTATACCCACTTGCACCTTTTAAATTAGAGAGGGTGTAATTCATAACATTCAGTAAAAAAAATTGTTTTTAATTAGAACAAAAATAAGATGGTTTTAAGTATTAATGGATGAATATCATTCATTGGAGATAACCAAAGGTGCATCTTCAGTAGCCGACTGAGTTTGAGCTTGAGATATAAGACTAGCTAGCGCTTCTTGAGGAAAAAATTAAGATTGAAGTTCCCCATCTACATAAGAGGCTTGATAATTTTGCTTACTATAAATGGCTTGTATCTGTTGCTCCCTGTAACCCAAGTAACCTGCATCATGAATCTTTGAGCCCTATCTCATCCATCTACCAGGAAATATCTTGGTGTGATCAGGTGGTGGTAGTATGGAAGGGTTCATACAGTCAACCTCGCCTAAGTCGATAATGACGGGACTGAGTGAAATGCGTTGACTTAGGCGATTTTCGACTTGCACGTGTACATTGTATACATAACACAGGGACGCCGCAGTGCGGACTGTGATGTGGCCGGCGGCCCGACGGTTTGGGAGTTCGCGTCACATAATGTACCATGATTTATATTGTGCCGACATCGAGAAAATCAGAACATACATGTACTGTACCTTCCATGTACCCAGTATATCACTTCACACTTCAACACAAGTTGGACAATAAAGAATAAAACCAGACACGTCCAGTGATTAATTCCAATGTATTAAATCCTCCCTTACATCCATTATATGCACATCCATTTATATGCACATGGCCGTGAAGGCGTCCGTCCAGCCGGCCAGCCGGCCGGCCGTGCAAACATGACTTAACACATGACATTTTGTTCTTCACATGAGAGCGCGAGAGAGTGCGTGAGAGGACACGAAGATCGCACTAAGTCGGGGAATTTTTGTAAACCAAATCGGCATGTGGCGGTTTTGACAATGATTGATTTCACATCGCCGTCTAGTGCGACGTGCGCAGTGTAAATTTAATGCTTTTTAATGGTATTGTTCTGACAATTTTATCGATACAGGGGAGTATTCGACCTACAAAAATCGGCATAGGATTAACACATGTAAGTCTATGAGGATAAATTCAGACTTTTTATTTTCATCGACTTGAACGACTATTAAGTCGTCTACTACTACGACTCCTTAAGCGAGGTTGACTGTACTTGGATTTTTTAACCCTATCTCATTCATGATATCCATCTACCTGAAGATGTCTTGGTGTGATCAGGTGGCAGTAATGTGGAGGGGGTCCACTCGCTGTTCATAAGGACCGCTATTCATAAAAAACCGCTATTCATTTAACACGCGTTATGAATAGCGGTCCTTATGAATAATGGTCATTATGAATGGAGGTCCTTATGAATAGCGAGGTAATTTGTCTATGGTTTGCTCGCTATATAGAGGACCGCTATTCATACAAAACTGCTATTCATTTAGTCACGTGTTATGGAAAGCGGTCAGTATTAATAAGTGGTCCTTATGAATAGCGAGTTTACCCCATGTGGATGGGTTCATACTTGGATCTGTTTACTTCAAAATGAGAATTGCAAGTAAGAGCAGCATACATGTGAAATGCTGTGTCTTCTAATAAAATACCAGTACAATACTCTCACATTCCTATACTACAAGAGTAAGAGTGAGAGAGAGAGAGAGAGAGAGAGCGAGAGAGAGAGGACAGGGTGTGTTGACAGCAGTATGAAGATGGTACCAGCCCAGAGAGAATCAGAGATTGATTTTTCTTTGATGGTGAGAGAGGAATTGATTAGTGATAAGTGGGTTGGGTGAGGGTATGGTAGATGAATAAGGGGTTGAGAAGGGTTTTCTCAGGTCCTCATTCATGCTCGGTGTAGTTCTTTGCACTTTATTATGTATGTTGATCATGGGTGAGTTAGACATTGTAGATCAGAGAATCTTTATTATGTATGTTGATCATGGGTGAGATAGACATTGTAGATCAGAGAATCTTCATTATGTATGTTGATCATGGGTGAGTTAGACATTGTAGATCAGAGAATCTTCATTATGTATGTTGATCATGGGTGAGTTAGACATTGTAGATCAGAGAATCTTCATTATGTATGTTGATCATGGGTGAGTTAGACATTGTAGATCAGAGAATCTTCATTATGTATGTTGATCATGGGTGAGTTAGACATTGTAGATCAGAGAATCTTCATTTCATAATTTGTTTTGTGAGAATTGATATTTGTTAGGGAGCTTAGCGAAGCAAAATGAATATTGTTGAAAATCATTATTTTACTGCATTAATTTAGAAACACATCGCAGGGGCGAATAAAAATACCTCTACTACTTTGATTAGGCATAATATTAGCCAAAACTGTCATTTCAAATTACAACTTTTTAATTTACCATTATTACCAACAATCTTGCCATTTTCATGCTACATTTCATGCCACTTCATTTTGGTAAGCTACCTTAGATTCTTATCATTCAGTTGGGATGAAAAGTAATAATCCATATTGAAATTTCCAAAAGGCAGACACCGACAATTTCAAAATAAAAGTGAGAATGTATATATATTATAAGTCTATCTCCTACGGAAAGGCGAATCCTAACAATAGAAATAGAAATTTGACGTTAAAGTAGATATTCAAAGAAAATCACAAATATGGCAATTAATGTATCACTAGAAACTGGGAAGCTTACAGATGGCAATCTTATAAGTTTTATGTCAACTGAGTATCTGGTGATTATAAAAACAACACAAATAAAAGCTCTTCTCAGCATCTGGAATATCCGAGGATTCGCCAGAAATATAGCGATGTTTTGATGTCGTCACACTCGGGATCGATCCTGCTTAAGCAGACGACGTCCTATAGTGAATGAACGTAATTGCAATGCAATTATTTATCAAATTATAAAGAGTTTGGTGTATTTAAACATGACCTTATTTCACACCATTATAAAGGGAAAGTGAAACTGATTCTGATAGCTAAAACCGTTTGATTGTAAATACATAGGAGAAGGGTCAATGATCAATGAAATAAACCCCACTTTCAAATTGAAAAGCCCTCCGAATAATAGCAGGATGGTATTCGTTCCCTCTTGAAACGCCGAACATGCCCCGGTGCAAACAGCTGAAAATACAATGGCGTCTTATTTTGTTTACAAGTGACTGATTCCTTTATTTTTTTAACGCTGCATTTTTCATCAAAATAATACCATACACGAAGTTAAGAGTGAGGCAACAGACTAACATTAAGACTGACGCTAGTGAAGGAAGAGAAATAAGTGAAGAGGAGATGACAAAATAGGCTCTGAAAAATGTGTAAGATGTTATGGGACATCGTCTGCTTAGACAGGACTGGTCCAGGGTGTGTCGTCACATATCTCAGCAGCGTTCGAGGAGCTCTTCAGCTGCTATATCGGGGGCTGTATTTTACCGTTTTATAATTGATAATAATCATTACTTCAAATGTTTCCAAGCGTTGAATTTGGATAACCTTGTTTAATTTATGCCATCTATGCAATAATAAGTATTAAGCCAATATTTAAAATCATCAACGTTCTACTTTAAAGCGAAGGCAAACATGCGTTAAGGCAAATTTGAACAATAGGCTGAGGTAAAAGGAATCCCTTTAACGTTGCATGTAGAGATGTATATATCACTAGATCTTCGTTTGGGAGACACCTGTTTGTCTCACTCTTTGTCCATTGTGTCTCCCTAATACACCAGTCCCTATTATGACAGAATAAACCGCATTGTCGTGTGTCTCCCTAATACCTGATCCAGTGGCACATATATATATATATATATGTATGTGTATATATATACCCCTAAAGGGTACATTAGGAGGACAGTTTTTGTCTTATTTCTATGGTCAACTGTCGACCTAATGTACCAACTGTCTACCTAATGTAGGGGGCGCTATTATGACGGAATAAACCGCATTGTTGTGTGTCCTCCCAATGTACCCTTTAGTCATATACATATCTATTAAACCTTTTGTGCTTTTTGCCAACATTTTAAAATGGTGATAAAAATTCTAATTTCAATCACATTTTGTTATCTGCTATATCTTATGCATTGTGAAAAGCAGTCTTGGAGTCAATACCACAATAGCTAAAACCTTAGAAATGTGACAAGTTAATATTTTGTTCTAAAATAAATGTATTTGGTAGCCATATCTTTGCTTTTATGCTGATATTCTCTGAAGTGATTCATAGACATCACACAATATTCTCCCAAAATATGACAGATTTTTATGAGCATGATTGAACCTTATGTATCTATCTTTTATCAATACATATAGGTTGGCATAATGGATAATGGATTAACTTAACTGTGGAAAATATTTTCACTACAGCAAAATAGCTACCAGGTTATGCCAATTTGATCTGTTAAAAAAAATTGTTCACCATGTCCCATAGATGTACATAGACTAATGTTACATACTGCCCTCTAGGTCTATGGTACTGGTTTTTTTTCAGAAATGGTTTTATCATGTAAGCAACATGTGAAATGTGAAAATTCATGACTACGCTTCATGGATGTGTACATACAATCTGTTCCATTGTAAAAAATTAGATTTCTCGCAAAGATTCGTAAATTTCTCTAGATTAAGATATTGTAGATGGGATATAAAAAGAAAAAAAAGTTGATGGATCCTAAAGGTCATGTAAATACATGTAGAGAAAAAGGTACAACCAATTTTTTAGATAATTTGAGAAACTAGAGTAATTTGAAAATTGTTATTTCTTTCATGAACTTTTCTGAACTACGAGCAGGAATAATTCTAAGGAATATGATAATGTAGTAGTATAAAAAAGGCATGGTTAATGGATTCTATTAAATGAAAATTAATTGATAGATATATGTAAATGGAATTAAAAATAAATGTTTTGCTGAAAGGATTTTATTTTTAACTTTTTAAAATTGATAAGATTAAGAATGCCTAAATGTATTGGGCAAAGGAGCATTACTATAAACCCAATGATATTGCATTGTTCTTTGGTGTATTAAACGAGATTCAATTCCTAATGACACTCATATGTGGTGATATAATAGCCTGCTGTATAAAGTGTTGTTTTGATAATTGTACATAAACCAATATCTTCTGTTAGAAGGGTGAATTATCACATTGGTCTTATAACAGGATTCCAGTCCAACCTTTTTATTTTCTCTTCAACACCTCTCTATCTTATTCACCTCCTTCTATCTTAAAAAAACTTATCTATATGTATCTTCGTCCTGAAATTTTAGGGTAAGGTATACTACCTGTCCAAGTAGTTCTTCAATATATAATTTTTTAAAAAGTTATTTTGACTATTAACCCACTGGCCACAGGAACCGGGTGGTCCCTGTATTAACTCCTATGGGAATGAGATAATCCAGTAATCAACGGGTTAAAAGATCAAAGATCTCCCAATCTTGTGATGATCAATGTACTGAGTTCATCCATGCCTAGCTTGTCAAGACCAGAGGATTTCTTCTTTTCTACCAGTCACGTACACCAATGCTATGGTCCCATTGCATACAAACACCATTCTCCCCTGATACTCTCAATGCTTTCTAGGAGAATATATCCTCTGGGTATCTGTTGTATCGTCTGATTCATCATTACTTTGCTGCAGTATGCCGCACACAACAACGAGCCGCCGATATAAAGTCCGCAGGAATTCTGAAGAGTAAATGTCTTGAAAATGTAGGACATCTATTTGTTGGAATCTGTGCCAGAGTGCTAATTTTAGCTCAGTGAAGTGATTGGGGATTGATAATGAGAGTGAAAGAGAGAGAGAGAATTGGGGAAGACTTTTTCTTGTGTCAATGTACTTTTTTTAGTGTTTCTCAGAAAAGTGGCTAAAGAGATTACACAAGCGCTTTTCTGACAATCAAGAGGAAGTATTTTTAGATTCAATGATTTCAGGGTGGTATTCTGAGATTTATTTTATCTTGATTTTAGTGAAATAATTTTAATTGTCATAACAAAATGTACGCTTATGGCGCATCATTGGTTAATGACTGCGCAAAAGTGGCTGCGTACGCGGAATCCATGCAAACACCAATGAAATGTTGCAATTTAAAGTTTGTTTTGACAATTAAAATCTTTTCACTATAATCAAGATAAAATAAATCTCAGAATACCACCCCTGGTCATGATAAATTTATTCAGATGAAAATAGTACATGAGAAATACATGCAGTTTTACAATAAGTATTTCTGTTTTAATATATACAATTTATTACAGCTTATATCCATTACTTCACACCAAAGTATTCAGTAGATGTAAAAGGAGAATACTTTAGGTTTGGGAAGGTTTATTTAAAATCCTACTCCTCTGTGTATATAGAAACATTCAGAATAATACAATTCAGGTTTTTAAATAGATAAATGTCTCGATCATTAAACAAGCTTAGAATTTACTTTTTTTCCTCATTCATACATTTGTAACTGTTTACTCCATGTTAAGGGTAACACTAAATGTAAAAGTTAGGTATTCATATAAAAAGAAAGAAGAGTAAGAAAAGGTTAGAGATCTTTTCTAGGCACTTCAAGAAATCTCTACCCACAATGCCTTAGGGTGTTGCATGAATGGAAGGGTATGATGGACAGGTTGACATGAAGAGAGCTGTGGAGCTGTGGGAACTGCATGTTAAAAAATCTCATTATACAGTTTTAGGAATTTTGTACTGGAACTCTGTCGATTGCCAGCCAGAGGGGGTATGGGGAGGGGGGAGAGATAGAGATGGAGGGAGAGAGAGGGGGGCAGATAAAGAAAGAGAGAGGAGATGAATTAAGAGGGAAAGACTCCTGAGTAGGAAGGATCAGGAGTAGGGATTAGGAGAGGGATGGAGAGAGATCATAAGAAATTGGGGTTAGGGTTACGATAGGGTATAGCATTGTGTCCAGGCTTGAAGTTATGAATTTGATCTGTAAGAAAAATTGATTACAGAGCATTTATTGACTGAGCATGTGTTGTACAATTGGGGCAAGGAAGGACATTTTTTATTTGTTGTTTTCAGGACTGTTTGCATTTTTAAAAGACTTTTCATTGCCATACATGGTGTAAACATGCCAAATTTGAAAATTAAATCTAATACTTTTGCATAAAGGAAACGTGCGTTATTAATTTTAGAATAAAAAAGAGCCTTTTGACTTGTGAAAAAACAAATTCATTGAATAATATTTGAATCCACAAGAACGGGCTAAAATTGTATCACTTTTAAATTTGATGCGCTTAAAAGGTGTTTTTCATGGTATATACATGTATCTTTTATGCATTGTTTGATTGGATTATGGCAATACAGAGGCCTTTAAGTCTTCATTTCTGAAATTTCAAATAATACCCTATATTAATTTGTAATGAAAAGAAGGTAAAAAATAAAGAAGAAAAAAAAAGGTCTACTTTTTTGAATTTGAACCAAGATAGTCAACAATAAAGTGAGAGAGGTGATGTGAGTAATAAGAGAGATCAATTTTCGTGTTCCTCTGATTTGAAAGGAATCATACTCAGGCAGAATAATAGTCCCTAATGCACTATCAATTTCATAGTCGAATGGACCATTGTCAAGCATGAAATTGACTTCAAAATTATCTCTAAAAAGAAGGAGGGATGAGAAATATTGCCCGAAGGCAACCATGGTTTGGAAGACAGTGATTGGAAATTAATCTTCAAATCTTAAATAGTACCATGTTTTTACCTTTCTACATCCTTACTAGATATTAGAATTGGTTTCTCTAATCTTTGTCTTAATATTTTCCGTTTCTGTACAATGGAAATATAATTACAATGACATTATCATGTTAGCAGAATGAATTCAAATATTGAAATATACTAAATCAAATATGATTTAAAGATTGTTTCCCCCCAAATCCATGCCTACAGGATTTCAGAATTTCTCATAATATTGTCATAAAGTCATTCTGAGTTGTTGTACAGTAAAATTGTTTGTTTAATGTACATGTATTCAAACTGAAATGAACTGTTGACCATCACATGCATTGAGAGTAACCATTATAGCTGTATGCATGGATGGATGGATTTTCCATTCTACTTAATCTTCCTTTATTGCTTGTTTCTTGGCTGTTATACATCTTCTATTTGGATCTTCTATTTGCATCTTCTATTTACATCTTCTTTTTGCATCCTTTAAAAGGTGTACTATGTTTGTACTCTTTAACATTCATTTAGTATAAATTTTGCTGAATTTTGTACAATTTTTTTTTCATAACCAGACCTTAGGACTACCTTTCAGTCATTGTAATTTAAAACTGGAATGCAACTTTAGAACGAAACCACAAATAAACAACAAAAAATGCTTCTTCCACTCTATGAGAAGTTGTGAGATGGGATCATGAGAAGATGGAAGTGAAATGGAGTAGAAGTAATAGATGGATAGTTGGTCTCATATATTAATTAACATGAAGATGATGACCATTAGAACACAGGTCCTTGACATCAGACTTTATAATTAATTGAGATCAGAAAGGATAAATCATGTATGCATCACAAATCAGCCTATGGACGTATAGCTTAGACCACTGTATGCATGAATCACTTATATTTTGTTAATAGCCCAGTGTCCTTAAATACTACTCTTCATTATCTTACAAAAATTAAAATGTGATTGGAATTTCAATGATGAAACATACAGTTAACAACAAAATTATTCATACCCCTTGGAAAATTCTAGTTTTTTTCATTTTTCCTAAAAATGAATGGTTAAATGAAGTTACTTGCACATCACTTGAATACATTTAGTTATCATCTGCAAATGAATGCCGTTTCCGGTTTCACCTCATTTGCATAACAACAGAAAAGGTGAGTTATCCAAACTGGGCGATGTTCAAAATTATACATACCCTTGGTGATTTATTGACTTTGTCAATAAGTATGAATCCGATCCTTGTGATTAATGCTTGTAATTCACATTATTTTAATACACCGTCACAAGGCTTGCGGAGGGGTCTCTGCCGGGATATCAGGCCAGTACCTGTTCTCCAATGGCTCAATCTCCTTGAGGATGTGTCCACACATGCCTTCACCTGACCTTCAGGGAGTTCATTAGATTTCGTGTCCTACAGGTGATGCAGTTATCGACTTCATGATGACAGGACTATGATATTGAAATTTTCGGTCATTTATTCCATGCATTTTAATGAAAATTCTGTATCTACTTATGAAGCAAAGCACCATTCATGAAGAGCCCTTCCCTTTTGCACTGCCTGTGGGAGGGTTCACCTTTATTCATTGGCCCCATTCTTAATCAGAGTGCTCAGGAAGGCCATGTTGGTGATATTAAAGTCATTGCATGACTCTAACGTCAGGTCACCATGAATAACAGTATGTAACCTTTGAGTACCATACACATCCCACATTGACTGTTACTGTATATCAATCTTCATATGGTATATTCTTTGTATCTTTGGTATGAAAGCTACAAGCCTTGATATCAAACTGAATGTACAAACCAAATTTATACCATATGCCCTCCATGTTACCAGCTGCAGTGCACAAAATGCTACCACTTTGACAGTGCACTGGAACATAAAGATCAGTATTTACTGCAATAAATCATATATACCTACCTATTATGCCTGTAGTCTTGACTACGGGACCCCTTCGAGAATTTAACACAAATGAGTCACAATACTGTGCGCACCCCCCGTAATCCTATTGTCCCCTTCGCCACTCACGCGCGTCAACACGCTACGGCCATCTTCCTCTTTCTTGCTCGCCCCCGACGAGATAGGACGTATAGTCACAGCGCTCCTGAAATCAGGTCGTATAGTATCTTTTAGGTGCGCTTTTTCGCACATTTAAAGCACTTTTAGGTACCTATATTCGCTTAGATTATAGTACTGTGTGTTTTAGTAGTCACTTTTGCCGATTGCAAGGGATTTTTGATATCCTTTTCTTGGCATTTATTTTTCCCTTTCACGGTCAGCCCCACGTAGATATTTCTGTGTGTTTGCGGGTGTTTCCGTTTGTCACCGAGCCTTTGGGTTCGGTGTTTGTTCTTACGGTTTTTTGGCTGTGAAAATTCTTTTGTGCGTATCTCCCAAATAAAATTTACCCTTATTTTACTGCATTCAGTTGAAGTATTTCTTATTTTGAAAAGTATACTTTATTGTCTGTTTTATTGCAGTGGTATGGATTCGGAAGAAGAAGCAGCTAGGTCAAGGAGACCTGCTTCTTCCGAAGAGTCGTCTAGCAAGACGACTCGGCCTTCCAGAACCCTCCCCCATGTACCGAAGTACTCGGGAGAGTTCTGGAAGGCCGAGTCGTCTTGCTAGACGACTCTTCGGAAGAAGCAGGTCTCCTTGACCTAGCTGCTTCTTCTTCCGAATCCATACCACTGCAATAGCAAGACGACTCGGCCTTCCAGAACTCTCCCGAGTACTTCGGTACATGGGGGAGGGAGGAGGGCTAAGGGTAAGTTGCCTAGTGGTGTTTCCTTGCAGAGTTTGCCAGTCTCGGAGCTTGCGGCTTCGGGACGGGTGGCGTTAACTGAGTCGGGATTGTCAACTCCGAAGCCCGTGGTTTCGGGATGAGTGGCGTCAGATTCTAGTGGTTTGGATATCTAACGAATCCAATCCCCCGGTCGCTGAGACCAGAGGGGGGGGGCGGTTGTTTCCCGTACGGTAGCGTTCACTCGCTCTGATCCGTTAGGGGAGACGCGCCCCACTACTGCAGGGCAACCCACGGGCTTAGTCCATGTTGGTCTGGGTTCTCAAACCCTAGCCCCCGGCAAACGCCATATGGGGGAACGAGTACTTCCTGGGCTGTCTACATTGCCAGCTAATGGGAATGCTCGAGCTAACAATTATGGACGCTCTTCGGAGCAACAGGTGTTTTCACCTGAGTGCGTGACTACTAGTGCTCCCCTATTGCCGCTTTCTAGCGGTCCAATAGCGGGTTCACACGCCTTTAGTAGTCATCGGGCACATACCGAGTCATCTCGGTCTGCCCCCGCACTGGGAGCTTTTAGCTCCCAACCCATGGCTACTGCATCTTCTTGCTTAGCCAATATGGGTGATTTGGGCGATTCTCTAGGCTTACGCCATGAGCGCTCCAATCCCTTTATGGGAAGTGAACGTCCCTCCGCGGAGGGATCGGTTCGTGTTTCCGAAGCGGCTTCGGAGATCCGAACGAATCCGATTAAGCGTTCTAAGAAAAGGGTTTCGGCTACGACTCTTGTCGAGCCAGCCAAGAAAAAGGCCAAGAAGAAGGCAAAAAGTGGCAAGGCTTTGCCGGCCTCTTGCCCGTCTGGCCTGGCTAACCCAGCTAGCTCCTCTCAAGCTGACATGTTCAGCATGATGCGGGCTTTTGCTCAGAATCAGGGTTGGTCCTTTGTACCGGCTACTTCAACCCTGACTTCTGTCCCTATTCAGGGGTCTCGCTTTGAGTCTAATCAGCCTTTTGTGATTGATTCGTCTTTGTCTGAGTCGATTCGCATGTGCCTCCTATTCCCGTGGCCCTTGGGGTGCCGCCGGGCGAGGAGACTTTTGTTGAACCATGCGGGGCTCTGCCTGCTGAGGCCTTTGTTAGCGCTCCTTTGTCTCATTCCACTCGGGTGGAACCAGATTTGGAGGTGGCCTCTCAAGCTTCGGTTTCTGAATCGCTTGGGCAGGCGGAGTCTCAATCGCTCACCCTCTGTGGGGTGGAAGCGATTGCTTTGTTGTCCAGATATCTCCCTGAATTTCAGTCAACCCGCGCGCAGGGTTCGACTTCGCGTTGGTTTAAGCAGCAGGATTCCTGCTGAGTCCTTTGTTGGCGTTCCTTTGCCGGGTCATCCCGGTCCGGCACTGGGCGCCTTGGCGCCCGGCCCATGGCTGTTGCATCTTCTTGCTCAGCCGATATGGGTAATTGGTGCGCGTCTTTGGGTTCAATACCCTCAGCGCACTTCTCCCATGAAGGGAGGTGAGCGTCCCTCAGCGGAGGGTTCGGTTCGTGTTCCCGAAGGGCTTCGGGGATCCGAACGAAACCGAATAAACGCTCTGAAAAGCGGGTTTCGACTTAGGCTCTTTTTACGGCCAATCAGAAGCCTAGGGAAGGGGCTAAAAGAGGCAAGGCTTTGCCTGCCTCTTGCCCATCGGGTTTAGCTAACCCTCCGGTCTCTCAAGCTGAGATGTTCGGTGTGAGATGGGCTTTGCCCAGACTCAGGGTTGGTCCCTTGTACCAGGCATCACATCCCCTGCTTTTGTTCCTTTTTTGAGTTGGACATCGAGACTAATTGGTTTATTCTTCTTTGTCTGTGACGGGATCACATGCGCCTCCTATTCTCGCAGCCTCGGGGCTCCGTCGGGTGAGGAGGCTTATGGCGGTTCATGCGTGAATCCGACTGTTTCGGCCTTTGTTCGTGATCTTTTGTCACGATCATTTCAGGCGGAACCAAGTTTGGAAGCGGCCTCTCAAGCTTCGGTTTCCGAATCGCTGGGGCAGGCAGAGCCTTAGTCGCTCTCCCTTTGTGGGGGAGAAGCGATTACTTTGTTCTAAACTTTCCCTGACTTTCAGTCAGCCCGCGCGCAGGGTTCGACTTTGCTTGGGTTCAGGCAGCGGGATTCCTCCGAGGGTATTTCTCTTGCGGAGGATTTCAAGCTGGATTATTGACGCATTGAAGCGGCGCTTCTTTTAAGCGTCATGTTTGGTTTGCAGTGGTTTCCACTGCAGCTGCCTCGGTCATGTACCGTCGCAGAGTCTTGTTTCTTACGGCCCTTTGGGTTAAGGAGTCGGACATCGCACTGCTTCTCGGATGTTCCGTCTCTGGCCCTTTGCTTTTTGGCGATGCGCGATAACAGGTCTCTGTCTTGTTTACATGCTCATCCTAAGTCGATGCGAGCCTCTGTCCGCGTCTTGGTTGGTGGCTGTCTTCGATCCTTTCTCCCCGCTTGGGAGGCCATCTCCGGGGACGCTTTTGTTCTCTTTGGCGGACGAGACGGATTCTTCATAGATCTGTCCGCCCCGCTCCCCGGAGGGGCTATAGGAACTCGGTCACCTCACAGGCCCTAGCTCGTTCTTGTGCCTCATCAGAGATTGAATCTCTGTTGAAGAAGTGGGCTATAGAAAGGGTAAGAGACTGGCTGTCTTTTTCCCTTTCTCTGACTTTTGTTATTCCCAAGCGCTCGGGAAAACTTCAGTACATTTTCGGATGGAGACTCTCGCCTCCATTCTCCTGTTGATCAAGAGGAAGGACTACGCGGTCTTGATAGTTTTCGAAGATGCGTATTTCCACTTTCCCATTCATCGCGCTTCGCGCGATCTTCTGGGGTTTTCCTTCCTCTCAGAGACTTATCGCTTTCGCACTCTTCCCTTCGGGCTGCGCCCAGTCCCTCGGGTTCTTACTCAGGTCGTAGCCGTGCTGGCAGCCTCTCTGAGGCGACGCGGCCTTCGGCTATTTTTGCTACCTGGACGATGTCGCGCGATTGTTTGTTGAACGAGACTCGTTTGCTCGTCAATCTTACTCAAGACTTGGGTTTCCTAATATTTTGGGAATAGTCAGAGTTAGTTCCTACTTGCAGCCCAGTTTTTCTGGGGGCTGTGTTGGACATTTGGAATCAGTTGGCTCGGCCCAGTCGAGACAGGTTTCTCACCATTGTCTCGGCAGCTCGCAAACTCATGCTGGCCAGAAAGGTTCTTGCGCGAGGCAAGTCCTTTCGTACCCCCCCCCTTCCGTTGATCTCGGTTTCGACGGACGCCTCTCGGTTGGGGTGGGGAGGACATTGCAATGGCAGCGCGGTCGCGGGGGATTGGTCTCATCTTGGGACTCTTCCCCATATTTAATGTCCTGGAGTTTATGGCAGTTCTTTTAACCCTGCTTCATTTCAGAAGTCGACTTTTCAGTCGTTCAGTTCTGATCCTCACGGACAATGTCACTGTGGCGGCTTACATGTATGTCAATCTGCAGGGAAGCACTCGTTCTGCTATCCTGAATGCCCTAGCAGCACAGCTGTGGAGGTGGTGTTGTCGCATGGCGATCACACCCGTGGCCTCTTTCATCCCCGGTCTGGAAAACCTCATTGCGGATTTTCTGTCTCGGGGTAGGTGTCTTCCATCGGAATGGATGCTCCATCCAGAGGTCTTTCGCCGCATTTGCAGTTACCTGGATCCACTGGAAGTGGATCTTTTTGCGTCGATTCTAAACCACCTACTTCCTTCTTCCGTTAAGAGTGGATCTGGTGTTGCAGCCCCTCTCGGGGATTCTTCACCACAATCCAGAGTCCCTTCATTTGACTGCTTGGCCCTTGTCGGGGAATCTGCAAGACAGTCGGGTCTCTGTGATAGAGCCGCGGAATTTTTATTGTCCAGTCGTAGAGTTTCTACTAGGGAGAATTATAATTCCCGTCTTTCGGTCTTTTTCCTTTGGCGTAAAGAGCGAAGTCAAACCCCTTATCGGCTCCTATTGGTTCAATTGCGGATTTTCTAATCTCGCTATTTGACAAAGGGAGATCCATCTCTGCTATCCGAGGCTACCGTTCGGAACGATCGGGGCCATTCATTCGGGTTTCTCAGATGGTTCGGGGATTTCCAATTCCCCGCTGTTAAGTGGTGTGATTCGGTCGTTCTTTTTGAAGCGACCTCCTTGTTCTAGGTTAGTGCCGTCTTGGAGTCTGCCTAAGGTCCTGGAGGCCTTGGCGAAACCTCTTTTCGAACCGTTAGGTGAAGCTCGCTTCATCATCTTACGGTTAAGACTCTTTTTGGTAGCTTTTGCCTCTGGGCAGAGGCGCAGTACTCTTCATACTCTCTGCCTTACTCCTGGTCATGTTCGCTGGGAGAGAAAAGGCGTTAGATTGATTCCTAAGGCTTCTTTTATTGCCGAGAATCAGACAGCTGCCTCTGGCCCTGTTGAGATTTTTCTTTGTCTGCTTTCTGGGTTTTCGTCAGTGCGCGAGGACAAAGTGGCTCTCAATTGATATTTTAATAAGACTAAGTCTTATCGTAAGGATGATCAGTTGTTCCTGATCACTAGAGAGCCTTTTTCTCCTGCTTCTCTTGATTCCATTTCTAGATGGATTGTCGAGGCTTTTAGGGCTGCTGGCACAGGGGCTCTTTTTTCCGACAGTAAGCCTCGTGCTCATGACACTCGTAGTGTCAGCACTTCTTGGGCTCTGTTTCAAGGTGTGGCGCTTGATGATATTTTGAAGGCTGCTTATTGGCGTTCGCCCAATTCCTTCATTTCTTGCTACCTTAGGGATGTTCCCGCAGGTGAGGCTATGTTTGCGTCAGCCACCTTGAAGGCCGCTGTGTCTTTGTATTCTTTGCTGTAATCCTATTCCCTTCTGCTTGAAACATGCCTCCCGGTCTTTGAGTTGGCGCTGGTCTGGCATAATAGGTAGGTATATATGATTTATTGCAGTAAATTTGTAAAATCAGCACTGATTTTCTTATTTACTATATAAATCTATATACCTACCTATGACCCTCCCTCCTTCCCCTCACCTTGCAAGCAACATGTTTCTACTTGGGATTGCTCGCAAAAGAGGAAGATGGCCGTAGCGTGTTGACGCGCGTGAGTGGCGAAGGGGACAATAGGATTACGGGGGGTGCGCACAATATTGTGACTCATTTGTGTTAAATTCTCGAAGGGGTCCCGTAGTCAAGACTACAGGCATAATAGGTAGGTATATAGATTTATATAGTAAATAAGAAAATCAGTGCTGATTTTACAAATTTTAAGCTTCACTAGAGTACCCACTTGCAGGTGTCCATATCAAAAATGTGTCAATCAGTGTAACTGAATAAACTGATAAAATTGGCACCATCCAACCTTTAGACAACTACCATGGCCTCCCTAAACATTCTTAATAATAATGGAACAAAAGTATCAGGAAATACCTTCCCTTGACAGTGCAACAGTGAATGCCTCTAGGGAAGTCTCTCCAGGAAGAGTGCTTTGTTTCAACTTAGATACAGTATTGTCATTAAAACGTAAGGAATATTAACAAAAATATCAATATCATAGTCCTGTCCTCATGACGTCTAAAACTACACCACCTGCAAACACAAAATCTGCTTTACATCCATCGAATCCCCTGAAGACCAGGTGATGGCATGTGTGGACAACATCCTCAAGGAGATTGGGCCATTGGAGACCAGGTATTGGCCTGATATCTCAGTAGAGACCTCCAGAAGCATTGTGACAGTGTGAAGAAAGTGTCACGAGCATTAATCACAAGGACTGGATTCATACTGATTGACAAAGTCAATAGATCACCAAGGGTATGAATCATTTTGAACATCACCCAGTTTGGATAAATCACCTTTTCTATTGTTATGCAAATGAGTGAAACCAGAAACAGCATTCATTTGCAGATGATAACTAAATGTATTCAAGTGATGTGCAATTAAATTCAGTTAACCATTCATTTTTAGGAAAAATGCAAAAAACTAGAATTTTCCAAGGGGTATGAATAATTTTGTTGTTAACTGTACATTAATATTTTTAGCACTCTTACCTTTACTTGACTTGTCTTGAATTTCCAAGCTTTGGATACATGAACCATCTTTACATAATTATTTGTTTCAGATTATACCACAGTCATACCAAGAAGACCAACGTCAGACCGAGAAAAAAAATACATTGCCGGCCACCAATGGCCAAGAATTAGGAGTCTGTGTGGGATTGGTTTGGGGATGTGACTTTATGTATTTAGTTTCAAGCAATTTCAAACCAGCCCCAATAACATGGGGGAATGCAATATTTTTGTGGACTCTCTGGATCAGAAGCCATTTTATATTTTTTTTTAAAACAAACATTAGGCCCTATATAAAACAGCATCATTCTTATAACTTGTACAACACGTGTCTAAGCATAATGAGGCACAAATTCTAATGCTGTTGGTATGCATATGTAGTACTTAACCCATATATCACAGTCAGTGTGACTTTACCATTCAGAATGGATCTGTTATTACCAAACCCCTCTTTGCTTGAGACCACAAAATGGGGATTTTATCCTCTTCAATTTCATTTGTGTGAGACTTATTTCCCCCAGAGTGTCCCCCACATTATTTTTGCTTTCTATACCATTTTTTACTAAGTTTGGTTCATATTATCACTTTTATGGTTTGCTTATAACTGATGCTAGTTTTTAAGGAAGATTATAACAATTATTGACTTCTTTCTCCAGTAATAATTATTAATTTTGATTATTTGACTTTTGTATTTTGTTTTCTTTCCTAATCTTTAGTTTTATGGTACTTTGTTTTTAGTACCCCTAGATATCTCATGTTAATTGTTATGAGCATGAATCACAGACTACTGTTAAATTTCATTGTTAGTGCTTAAGATGTTAATGATATTGAACATCAATCTTCCTTCATGTTACCTTGTACCTACATTTACCTACATTTAATATCAAGGAGAGAAAGAAAAGAGAGAGAGAGAGGGAGGGAGAGAGAGAGAGAGAGAGGGAGAGAGAGAGAGAGGGGGAGGGAGAGAGAGAGAGAGATGGGGGGGGGAGGGAGAGGGAAAAGACAAAGAGAAATAAAGAGAGGAAAAGAAGGGGAGGAGGGAGGAAGAAGGAGAAAGAGAGAGAGAGACAGAAGGGAAAAGAAAGCAAGAATTGTGTCAGTCTGCATGAGTTCATTTAGGTTGGTCTCAAAATAAGTTTTCTCCCACAGGGTTGAAGGAGCACTGTGTCTCTGCCAAGTCCATGCCAAGTCAGAGGGGTCGTTATGGTGATTTGTTGGTATGCCTTTGGGAAGGGAAAGAAACTTTAGACACTGGTCTCTCTCTCTCTCTTTCTTAGTGGGTTAGAGAGAGTGCACTTGGCTTCTAAACTTTCATGTATTCTTTGAGTGATAGAGCAATGTTATGAAAGTGATGCCTGGGATACTCAATGTCAGCTGATTTCAGTAGCTGCCTCCTCCCAATAGCGCTGCCTCTTCATTGGGGAGAGTTGTAAACAAGTTTCTCCTCATTGGGAGCACTGTAAATAAGTTTCTCAACTTGAGCTGCATTAATAAATTCCTTTTTAGAAGTGGAACATCATTTGCTCTCTTGTCCAGGAACTTGAAATCAATTGGATGTCATATTGGGATATATGAGATATATGCTCACTTGACTGCCAACAGAGGATCTATTTCTCCTAGGGAGTCTGTTTCTTGTATTCAAGTTCTTGTTATAGTTAATCGTTGATCTGGACTTTTTATCAGAAAATGAGTTTACCTTCATGACAGAAGTGGTATTTCCCTAAGCATCATGATCGTGTAGAGTGTGGAGGTATTGAACATGGATATATTAACATACTTCTAAAAATAGTGACACACTGGTGCCTCCAGTGCATGAATATGATGGAGCTTGTTTGTTTGGACTAAATGAATTTCATCACCTTCTTTTGTAGTAGATATGAGTTGCTTTGTTTGCATACCTTGCAATGCAGATATAGAACTCAGAATTTTCTATTGTGATGTTCTAAAGTTCCCAGTGTTGCGACGTCAAGATACAATGATGGCATATGAATTGCTTTGTACTCTATGAATGACAATAGATAGTGAGCATGTATCAGAACTTGAGAAGTTTGGAAAGTCTTACACCTTCCTCTCTGACTATGAGCAAAACTGATAGGAAATCATCAAGGTTATTCTGCCAACTTGATTAGGATTGTGCCATCTCAAACTCAAGATGTTTCGAAAGTTGAGACGAGCGTTTAGTGTGCGGAGTATTCTTTCTCATCACACTAAGAAGAGGCCGGTAATCACAGTTCTTTTTTCTTTATATTTATAAAATATATATATAAAAGTACATATCTGTTAATGGGTAGATGATATGCCCTAAAGTCCTATCTGAGGGACTTTAGGACGATATCTATGCCTTCATTTCTGTAAAGTATTCTGTAGATGATATGCCATAAAGTCCTATCCGAGGGACTGTAGGAGGATATCTATACCTTATTCTATAAAGTATTCTGTAGATGATATGCCCTAAAGTCCTATCTGAGGGACTTTAGGACAATATCTATACCTTATTCTGTAAAGTATTCTGTAGATGATATGCCCTAAAGTCCTATCCGAGGGACTTTAGTACGATATCTATACCTTATTCTATAAAGTATTCTGTAGATGATATGCCCTAAAGTCCTATCCCAGGGACTTTAGTACGATATCTATACCTTATTCTGTAAAGTATTCTATAGATGATATGCCCTAAAGTCCTATCTCAGGGACTTTAGTACGATATCTATACCTTATTCTATAAAGTATTCTGTAGATGATATGCCCTAAAGTCCTATCCGAGGGACTTTAGGACAATATCTATACCTTATTCTGTAAAGTATTCTGTAGATGATATGCCCTAAAGTCTTATCCAAGGGAATTTAGGACGATATCTATACCTTATTCTGTAAAGTATTCTGTAGATGATATGCCCTAAAGTCCTATCTCAGGGACTTTAGTACGATATCTATACCTTATTCTGTGAAGTATTCTGTAGATGATATGCCCTAAAGTCTTATCCAAGGGAATTTAGGACGATATCTATACCTTATTCTATAAAGTATTCTGTAGATGATATGCCATAAAGTCCTATCCGAGGGACTGTAGGAGGATATCTATACCTTATTCTATAAAGTATTCTGTATATGATATGCCCTAAAGTCCTATCTCAGGGACTTTAGGACGATATCTATGCCTTCATTTCTGTAAAGTATTCTGTAGATGATATGCCCTAAAGTCTTATCCAAGGGAATTTAGGACGATATCTATACCTTATTCTGTAAAGTATTCTGTAGATGATATGCCATAAAGTCCTATCCGAGGGACTGTAGGAGGATATCTATACCTTATTCTATAAAGTATTCTGTATATGATATGCCCTAAAGTCCTATCTCAGGGACTTTAGGACGATATCTATGCCTTCATTTCTGTAAAGTATTCTGTAGATGATATGCCATAAAGTCCTATCCGAGGGACTGTAGGAGGATATCTATACCTTATTCTATAAAGTATTCTGTAGATGATATGCCCTAAAGTCCTATCCGAGGGACTTTAGGACAATATCTATACCTTATTCTGTAAAGTATTCTGTAGATGATATGCCCTAAAGTCTTATCCAAGGGAATTTAGGACGATATCTATACCTTATTCTGTAAAGTATTCTGTAGATGATATGCCCTAAAGTCCTATCTCAGGGACTTTAGTACGATATCTATACCTTATTCTGTGAAGTATTCTGTAGATGATATGCCCTAAAGTCCTATCCGAGGGACTTTAGGACGATATCTATACCTTATTCTGTAAAGTATTCTGTAGATGATATGCCTAAAGTCCTATCCGAGGGACTTTAGTACGATATCTATACCTTATTCTGTAAAGTATTCTGTAGATGATATGCCCTAAAGTCCTATCTCAGGGACTTTAGGACGATATCTATACCTTATTCTGTAAAGTATTCTGTAGATGATATGCCCTAAAGTCCTCTCCGAGGGACTTTAGGACGATATCTATACCCTATTCTGTAAAGTATTCTGTAGATGATATGCCCTAAAGTCCTATCCGTGGGACTTTAGGACAATATCTATTCCTTATTCTGTAAAGTATTCTGTAGATGATATGCCCTAAAGTCCTATCTCAGGGACTTTAGTACGATATCTATGCCTTATTCTGTAAAGTATTTTGGAGATGATATGCCCTAAAGTCCTATCCGAGGGACTTTAGTACGATATCTATACCTTATTCTGTAAAGTATTCTGTAGATGATATGCCCTAAAGTCTTATCCAAGGGAATTTAGGACGATATCTATACCTTATTCTGTAAAGTATTCTGTAGATGATATGCCCTAAAGTCCTATCTCAGGGACTTTAGTACGATATCTATACCTTATTCTGTAAAGTATTCTGTAGATGATATGCCATAAAGTCCTATCCGAGGGACTGTAGGAGGATATCTATACCTTATTCTATAAAGTATTCTGTATATGATATGCCCTAAAGTCCTATCTCAGGGACTTTAGGACGATATCTATGCCTTCATTTCTGTAAAGTATTCTGTAGATGATATGCCATAAAGTCCTATCCGAGGGACTGTAGGAGGATATCTATACCTTATTCTGTAAAGTATTCTGTAGATGATATGCCCTAAAGTCCTATCCGAGGGACTTTAGGAGGATATCTATACCTTATTCTATAAAGTATTCTGTAGATGATATGCCCTAAAGTCCTATCTGAGGGACTTTAGGACAATATCTATACCTTATTCTGTAAAGTATTCTGTAGATGATATGCCCTAAAGTCCTATTTCAGGGACTTTAGGACGATATCTATACCTTATTCTGTAAAGTATTCTGTAGATGATATGCCCTAAAGTCCTATCCGTGGGACTTTAGGACAATATCTATTCCTTATTCTGTAAAGTATTCTGTAGATGATATGCCCTAAAGTCCTATCTCAGGGACTTTAGTACGATATCTATGCCTTATTCTGTAAAGTATTCTGTAGATGATATGCCATAAAGTCCTATCTCAGGGACTTTAGTACGATATCTATACCTTATTCTGTAAAGTATTCTGTAGATGATATGCCCTAAAGTCCTATCTCAGGGACTCTAGTACGATATCTATACCTTATTCTGTAAAGTATTCTGTAGATGATATGCCATAAAGTCCTATCCGAGGGACTTTAGTACGATATCTATACCTTATTCTGTAAAGTATTCTGTAGATGATATGCCCTAAAGTCCTATCTCAGGGACTTTAGGACGATATCTATACCTTATTCTGTAAAGTATTCTGTAGATGATATGCCCTAAAGTCCTATCCGAGGGACTTTAGGACGATATCTATGCCTTATTCTGTAAAGTATTCTGTAGATGATATGCCCTAAAGTCTTATCCAAGGGAATTTAGGACGATATCTATACCCTATTCTGTAAAGTATCTAGTAGATGATATGCCCTATAGTCCTATCTGAGGGACTACTATGTCGAGGTAGATCTATTCCTCATTCTGTGAAGTGAAATTGTTTTGTTTTATATTTTCTGTGATGCCTTTCACTTTCAGTTCAGAATTTTTGAACTATAACAGTTATGATAATCTAAATAGAAAGGAACTGCCCAATGTATTTTATTCAATATTTTCAAAGAATCTCAATATTCATCATTACCCTGCTAGGTCTGCTGGGCTTTTTCATCTACCAAGAACGAGAACATTAATTTCAAATAAAACGTTTATATTTACTGGGTCAAAACTGTGGAACTCTCCGGATCCAATCAGAAATAAAGCCACACATTTCAGTTTCAGTAGAGGGTTTAAAAAACTTTTACTTCAAAAGTACAATTCATCTATGAGTTAAAGTCTCTCTTTCTTTTTTTCTTCTTTTTTCTAGTGCAGTTTTGTCTTTGTTCTGTCTTGTTTTGCTTGATTTCCCCCTTTTTCCCCTTTCTTTCTTTGTCTTGTGTTGTCCTGTCCTAGTTGTGTCATGTTCTGTCTTGTATTATCTTGTCAGTCTGTCCTCTGAGTCCTGTCTTATCATTTGTTCTTTAGTGTAAAGCCTCTTGCTATGAAAATTTTCATTATAACCTCGTGGTTCACAGTCCGGGGACTTATCCACTGATCCACAACACCTCTGATACAGGATTCATGACTACTGGATTATTCATGTAATTATGAGAGATATGCCAATATATATATATATATATATATATTTTTTTTTTTTTTTTTTCAAATATGTATTTCACTTCCAATTTTCCATGTTATAAAAGATAATTATGTTAAAGTTGAATGTGTAGGTTCCCAAGAATAAATATAAGCTATGCTTTCCAGTAGGTTCCTTTTTCATTTCATGATTTTGTACATTGTAATCATATTCTTTTGTATTTGGAAATGAGATGAAATAAACCTTGCATCAATCAATCAATCAATGATAATAGGATGTGAAAGTTAACTTCAATGGTTAATAGTAAGTTACAACACTCTGAACAAGCCAGAATTTTATAGAATCTTCTCTCAATTTAAGAAAAGAATCCACCCATTGATGTTTCTGATCATGTGACTAGGATGCTCTATTTTATCTTCATGTTTTCCAATGTTGGGAAACATCTGTTATCTCACTTTATCCTGACTTCATGACAGCCATGAAATTCAAGTCCTTTCCTCATATGTCTTCAGCCCTGGTAATTGTGTGATTAGCTGTAGTCAGTAAGGATCATGTTAGAATTGAGAGAAGGATGTCTCACTATACATCCACCCTGCACCTGTCTCACACATTTTTTAGCAACATGAAATCAGCCAATTATGTTTCCCTGCTATGTCCGAGAGAAGGCCATAGTTTCGCAGTGTCAGACTTCCAGCATCCCAATTTGACAGTAATATTCCTTGAAGATTGTAGGAATTCACAGAGGTTAGGCTGGTAGATAGAAGTTAATTTTGTATATGGATGTTGATTATCCCTTTCATGGGAGATAATGATTTCTTAATTTTGTGTTGCTCTCTTCAGACAATTTCTTAAGTTGAAAAGAAAAAGAAGGTAAAATGGACAAAGAAGCTTATATACAAGCTTTCAATATACTTGATTGGACTTTCCAACTACCATTATTCATGTGTTCACATACAAAGTGTATGAAATATTGTTTTTGTACATTTTGTTTGAAATTCTGCTTTTGGAAGTCAACAATTGCAACACATAGTTTCACCCTCCCATTCGTTTGCTAATGAATGTTTTATGATAGACAATGGTTTTATTTACATTTTGTAATGCTTCCAATATTCATGACTACATATTATTGTAAATCCATTTATATTCATTTCATGTAGATAAGTTCTTTTTTATGTATATGTATTCATGTAACATTATTACTCTTTATATTAATGATTGTACTACCATTCATGTGATGTGTTGTTAATAAACTCAAACTCAAAACTCAAACTCATAGTTTTGATGAAAGATGAATGGCTTCATAACAAATGTTATGGTCCTTCAACTTACATGCAATGAGTGCTTGAAGCTGAACCCATAATGTTACACAAATCTGAATGTCATTTTGAAGGTCAGGTTAAAGGTGATGAGGTCAGTAGCTCTCCCAGGATGCTCTGAGAATAATGAAGATGTTTACTCTATGTCAAACAAATCCATGATGTGTTTATATTTGTCAGCTTTCTACCCATGGTCCTGTGTAACAGGACACCAAAAAAAATGGTGTGGCCTCACAAGGTTAAAGATCTCTACTCTAATGACACCAGATACTAGATGAACATGAAGTTTAATAAAAAAGTGACTGATTTTTTTTTTATATCATAAACTTGTACTTTTTAGTAGGTTATCAATTTTTTGTAATTGTTCAGGTTTATTGAGTAAAAAAATATTCAAAATAGCAGCCAAAGGCTGAATCAAATTGAATTTACAATAAATGTCATACGAAAAAATAAGCTGATGAAATACAATCAAAATACAAAATAGAAATAATATTAAACAATCATAAAAGAACAGATAAGAAAATATATGTAGAAGAAAAGGGAATAAAAAGTAGGAAGGAGAAATCTAACAGCATATCAAATGGAACTATTGCCCAAGAAAATACAAACTTAGTAATTAGTAATGCAATTTACAGTAGCAAACAGGAAAATATACATATTATGAATGATGATATGATTTAAAAGCACGTAGAGGTAGTCTTATTTCATCCTTTTCTCGTCTTCTTTCCTCTTCTCGACTTCTTTCCTCTTCTCGACATCGTGATCTTCTCCCTGAGTTCAGATCCCGATTGACTGATCGCAGACTGAGGAATTCCAATATGCTTGATGTCCCTTTGTGTAGGACAACCGGATACCGCCGGTCCGTGATCCCATCCATTGTACGACTATTGAACTTAGAGTTAAAATAAACTCAATTCCCAACTGAACCTTTCCAAACTTGGTCTGTCGTTATTAATTTAGTATTGCTTTAATTGAAAAACTGAAATAATATCATATTTTTTTACTGTATGAATTTTAACCTAATGCTTAATTCGTAATATATAATTGTGCTCAATGGACTAAATACCGGCTTTGTACTTCTTAGATAGTCCTACCTCATTAATTTATCTATTACATTATACTCTTGAATAACGCCCAGCTGATGAAGTTAAATTCAAATTGCAGTGTGAATGTATTTTATTTTATAAATTAAATTTTTCTGTATTATCTGGCATACAACTTTGAATCAACTTAAATTGTGCAATAGTACCATGATCTCAGTAAATGCAGTATAGAAAATTCTGGGTAATCTGATCCATATCTATTCTAAATTGCAATTTCACTTTTAATTTCAATTAACTATTAATTCTGATAAGTTCATGAACTTGGTAAACAGGATTTTGTATGTCAACTTAGTATTTTTTTCTAATTATCACATCTCAGCCAGTCCATTCTTATCTTTGATTTTCTCTTTTCCCTCTTACCCTCTTTATCTCTCTTCTCCACCCTCCCCTTCCTCCCCTCCCCCGTTGTTGCTCAATATCTTTCCTATCTTATATCAATGATTCTGTATACCAATGATGCGTATCCCGTAGCAACACATGTATGGATGATGAATGATGCTAGTCAATAAGCTTGATGCCAACCCTTGTGGATGAACATGCAAGTTGATTTCAAAATGTGCCATCCTGTAAAACTCATTATTGTCTGTCAAGGCATTACCCTATATCATGTTCTTAAGAGCCTCAAGGCTGTTGAAGACTTTGTGTTCTTTTGTGTGTCTTCCAATGGTATTAAGGGCATATTGGATATCTTCTTTCAAGATTTAATGTAACTAATTGTGACTCAGAACAAGATCTTGCTATGCTTTTGAATAATTGACTCTTAAATTTAGAGTGTATTGTCAGTCATATAGGCCTATTTTTTTCCTTTAATTGGTGGAAAATTGAATTATCAGTTTTGTGATAATTTTGATAATCATATTTTTAAAGAATCACTATTTATAGCTTTGACACCAGCAAAAGCATTGAAAGTCATAATTTAGTCAGAAAATATTTCTTGCTGAAGTTTATTACCAAAAGAAACAGTAGAACTTATTTTTTTGTGTGTCTGTCATCTATGAAGGAGATATAGTAGTTGTCATCACATTTGTATATCCATTACAAGGTATGGTTTCTTATAATGAAACTATGATTGGTATGGTCATGGTCAGTAGTGTGATATACAATTCTGAATTGTTTCTATTTAAGGCTTGCTAGGACATCTGATCCATGACCTACTTCTTTCCATCTCTGTGTGATATCTTGTAAGATAATGTTACTGAACTCTAGTGAGCTAAAAACTGACCGGGTGTTATAAATATCTTGTTCAAGGTTATTTTGTGGGGGTGCATGTAAGGTTGCTAATATCATTGCAATGAGATTTGTTCTTTTGAAAAGCATGTTACATACAAGCTTATTTAAATGAGTTGATCTGGATTTTTAAGAGAGAGTTAATAACAATGCGATTTTTAATGATCTTTAAAATTTAAAAATATACTGATACACAAACTTTTGAGATAATAAGATACACATAATTTTGTCCTATGAGACTTTGGGGTAAAACAGTTAAAATTATGAGTATAAAGGTTAGCATGCTATTGGTACAATATACATCCAGTGGCCCAGGTTAGCATGCTATTGATACAATATACATCCAGTAACCCAGGTTAGCATGCTATTGATACAGTATACATGCAGTGACCTAGGTTAGCCTGCTATTGATGCAATATACATCCAGTAACCCAGGTTAGCATGCTATTGATACAGTATACATGTAGTGACCCAGGTTAGCATGCTATTGATACAGTATACATGTAGTGACCCAGGTTAGCATGCTATTGATACAGTATACATCCAGTGACCTAGGTTAGCATGCTATAGATACAATATACATCCAGTGACCCAGGTTAGCATGCTATAGATACAATATACATCCAGTGACCCAGGTTAGCATGCTATTGATGCAATATACATCCAGTGACCCAGGTTAGCATGCTATAGATACAATATACATCCAGTAACCCAGGTTAGCATGCTATTGATACAGTATACATCCAGTGACCCAGGTTAGCATGCTATTGATACAATATAAATACAGTGACCTAGGTTAGCCTGCTATTGATACAATATACATCCAGTGACCTAGGTTTCCATAATGTTTTATATAAGGGGAACATTATAAGGATATTTCTAAAACCAGGCAGGGGGGGGGGGGGTCCTTACATGTCTCTTATTGGAATAATTATTAAGATTGTGAGGCCATTTTATGTGTAGAGAATCAAGTTAACTTTGACCCCAGACATATCTTGGCTACATAGTGAGATTTTGTCCAATTATTGTAGAGCTCAACTAAAGTGGTATTCATTTTCTTGCTTTGGTGTGTTTACCTCTAAATTAAATTAATCCAGTGTCTGTAAGACATAAATCAATGCATTTATTCCAAGCCAATCAGACCATATCAATCATTCTAGCTATTACCTTTTGACGGGCAGAATGGTACAAGAAACGGCCTTTTACAAAGGTTTTTTTTTTTTTAGTCACTCTTTATAAAGAAATGTCTGAAGCTTCATAGTAAAATGATTGTTTTAATAACAATCTCTCTTTTTCTTTTCATTGTTTCATTAAAGGTTAATAAGCTGTATACACATCAAATAGAACTGATTCATGCTTGATTCACACAATCATCTCTGATTCCCTAATGAATTTTTTTGAGAGAGAGAGCCTTTATAACTTGAAAGCCATTGTCAAGAAACCTGTAATTAGTACAATATGTATGTTACCAGTGAACATGTTGTCAGGTCGTTAATATTAGTGTGTTAACATTAGCAGTAGATTGAACTTTTCAATATCATTGATTAATAATGGCATTCATTTGCTGTATATTATTCTTAACTCCCCCTATCTTTTTCTTTCGTGCTCTCTGTATCTTTCTCCCCTTCTTTCTCTCTCCTGCTTTCTAAACTCTATCTTGTTATCTTTTTTTTTCATGCTTGTTATTATATTCTTTCCCCCTTTTTTCCCTGTCCCATTTTTATTTCTTTGTCATTTATTTTAACCCTCCAATTTTTCTTTCATTTTCTAAATTCTTATATCTCTGTCATCTTCTCCATGCACACTGTATAGTATAGGTCTGTCCTCTAATACCAGTTGTCAGTAACTATGAGGGAGGTCTTCTATCATGGGCTATTTAAATATGACATATTTTCTGTCTGTGAATGCTGAAGGGGGAAGAGCAGGTTTCTCTGCTTCATTTGCTTTTTATTTAATGTAAGGTGATGCTCTAAAGAAATATATATGGGAAGTATACAACATGATCACAACTTACCTATACAATGCAAATGTCACCTGTCAGATTGTTCATTCTGTATTCTATATGTACAGGAAGCAAAGTGCAACCTTCTTCAAAACTAACCCGACAGAGGGTGTGTTTATGCTTACTTTTGAAGGCAGAATGAGCGTTTTGAAACACTCATCGTAAACGCAGTTCCACAGGGTACTGTTTTTGCTTTCCTTCTCCAAGCGAATTCAGGCTCTGCAGCCGGATTCGCAAACCTGCACTGCATGCTACGTTGACCCCAGGAGGGCAGGTCAAGTTGGGGCGCGCACTCTTTCAGCTATTTACGTTTATTATTTTGGTTATTACGTCTGTGGACTTCTACCATGGTGGGAAAAGTGAGAGCCGCCCAACACTGTCACTGACCGGGTACAAGCAATTACAACTGGCAGTCTCGCTTATCTCTCAACTTAACATTACGTTAAAATAGATTTACCACAAAATATTGGTTTGATGTAAACATAAATCTACCTTTATTCTGTTGATTTTGTCCCTGCATGCTTGCCCGTTTCTCCTTGGAAACCCTGTAGCCACAAGCTGGTCTGCCAATTTGTCATATATGGGTTTGTTCCTCGTCAACCCATTCAACTCATCTTGTATTTCGGGTTGGGACCAAGCGAGGAGAAGGGCCCTCACTTCCTCTTCACTGTAGTTTGAGCCCTTGACACTCATTTCAACACAATGATATAGATATGGAAGAAGTACTAGTATTGTTAAAAAAATTGTTAGATCTTGCTCGGATGACGACATCTATATGCGCATGCCTTGAGAAAAAACAAGCATTGCATAATATTGTGCACCGTTAGCGGCACACAGATTTTCATGTGAACCAGAAATGTGTTTATTATGACGTCATTTAAACGCGTTTACAAATTATTGTGCGTCTTTTTAGATAAACGCACATTTTTGTGAGTTTACGATAGGCGATTATACGAAAATGAGAAAGGATGCAACCGTGTGTAACCGTTTGTAACCGTTTGTAACAAAAGCCTCATTCTGGCCTGAAAAAGGTGAGCATAAATGGACCCAGAGAGGCACCAATAACTCTTTTCAGATACACCACATAGATGTTGATTTTATTTACAAATCAGAATGTAACTCTTTTCAGAACTACACTGCGTAATTTATGTTGGTTTTATTGACAACGCAGCCTGTTCTATCCCTCATTTTATCATTTATTACTTAATTTCCCAAAATAAAATATATAGAAAGTCAAATAGTGTTGTCAACTATAAAGTTACTCTTTCCCTAATTATTTTTTTTCATGTCCCTGCTCGAGAGCCTTAAGAACAAGCTTCTTTAAAAAAAAAAAAAGTAAATCAACAGCTTTTCACAAGTATTATTTCTCTGAATGTATTCATATTTAAGACGGAATAAGTAACATTTTGATTGGCTAATTCATTTGATCATTATTTGAGACCCAGCTTGGTTTGTAAACTTCTTGTTCTTTTTAAACCAGAAGTTTCATGATGATATAGAGGGAAAATATTTTTCTATGTTCTTGATAATATATTCTTTTTTTATTGAAATTGTGAACATGACATTTATCACTGTATTTGTTTGTTTTCTTTTTTTCAGAATTCAGCATTTGAGGAGGTGGATAAAGGGCAGCCATGTTTGAGCTGTGGAGATAAGTGCCTCGGATTTGTGCCACATAAATGGAGGTGAGCTTAGTCCACAAATAGAACACTTTAGAGATTATATTCAATTTTCTCTATTTGGTGTGGCTGTTTGTTGTCCTCCCACAATGCATAGAAATAACTTCATAATTATTTGATTACTAATTAAGAAAATGTCTAAATATGTTATTAACTTAGTTTGTTCAAGATGGTTAGAGTAAGAAACCTTAATCAATTATTTGTTCTGTTTGGAGTCAGAAGGGCATTAACTCTGTGTTAAAGTACATGTATATGATTCTCAGCAGATGATATGTTTGACTGTTAAATCCTTTTTGTTTGAACATTGTATGAAGGATTTATTCAGTGCTGAATATTGAAAGCAATATTCAGGAGTTAAAACAGTAGAAGATTGACATTGTTCATTTAAGAAACTAATTAGCTATATAGTTTTGAGTGCTAGAGGAGTTTTTATGACATTATTTTATTGAATATTGTCTCGTTTTACTATATTTGAATATTTCTTTAAAAATCCTGATTCCTAAAAATGTGGCATTTTGAGATAAAAACTTAGCATTTTACCACCCCAAAAAAAAATCAGCTAGTAGTAGACAAAAAAGAAATAGTGATAGTGAACAAACCAAAAAGTGGATTGACCATTTATTCTTCAGATCAGTTCTGTTATGAAATGATATGTTTGCATGTATATACATCACTCACATATCTTTGAGGAACTACTCTTGAGCAGAATGATTATCAATAGACTATAGAGGAGAAAGAATTCTAGTCCCTTTAGGGGTGCATACCACTCACAGAGGGGTACTTTCAGAGGGGTACTTTCAGAGGGGTACCAGGTAAGGGTCAAAGGTTATAGTATATCTTTCTTATGTTAGTACATAATATATTGATTGATGGTCATGATGATATCTTGTCCAATACACTAATCATAAATGAGGTGGATTTTTGTTCTGTCAATTCATTGTGTAGCAGACAGTCCATACTGGTACTTGTTTAGTTTGAAGTAATGAATTAGGTTTGATATTAATTAGATATCTGTTCGTTGTTTAGTCTTAGTCCAATTTAACTGGTTGTTTGATCCAAGCATCTTATTCAGTCCATACCATTGCTTATAAATGACATATCTTTGTGTTTGTTAGAAAATGCTTTCCACAATTCTGCCACTGTGACTTTGTCTTAATTTTCTGTGCATTTACTCTAACTTCAACCTTAACTTATATCAAGTATAGCAATGATAAGTAGGCCTATCAATTTGAATGTGGAATGTGTCTTCGTCTTCACCAAATTCATTTTTTTTTTGGGGGGGGGGAGGGGTATTTTATGTATTTTTTTCTAGGGAGTGAAAGCAGTGATTTAATATTTATTTCACATTAATTTGTTTATACCTGTAAATAAATAAGAATCAAAAAGTAAGAAATATTTCTCTCTGCTTTATAAGGATAGTTTTGTAACAATTACAATAGATGGTGGAATAATTCTCTTTTAGTCATGCGGTAAAGAGGCATGTTGAATCATTCCAGGTGAAAGTCATGTGACAAACATAGAATCCTGAGGTATGTATGAAGTGTGATTCTATCTCTTCAACATCAAATCAGATAATATTGTCATGGTTACTTGTTTGATGATGTCACAAGTACAAGGTGTTCCGATAAAATTTTTTAAATACCCTTATTCAGGAGTGAATTTGGATTAGCTAGTAAATGTACTCTATTAAAATATATGTTTTTTGGTTGAGAAAACCATAATGTAAACATTTTTCTTTCTATTGAAGTCTATTAGACTTCATAGAACGTTTCTGTGTTCTCAACACATCAATGCATCCCTTTTTAAAATATAAATCTAATTGTAAGCAAAACAACAAAAAAAATCACTTGGCTTGTTCTCGTTCAGTTGTCAGTGTGTGAAAACAGAATTTAGTCAGTTAGTCCCTCATATATAATATTGGTTTCAGCTCGATCTCTCTCTCTCTCTAAAGCCACCCCTTTCTTTGTTTTATTTCTTTCTGACCATCTTTCACCTCACTATCTCACTTTGTAATCACACTTGCTATCTGAAATCCTCCCAGAATCTTCAATTCGTCTGTTATTTGTTTTTTGTCAATTTTCTTTAGAACACAATTTCACTTCATTTCATTGTTTTCTTGTCCACCCACCCAGTCCATTTAACACACTTACCTTTTAAATTGGCTGATATTACACCCCTGTTACACCGGAATCCTAAGGAGTCTTGGGGGACCCTGACACTGGTCTCGGGTAGGTTTCAAATCAAGTGTAAACGCACGAAACCTACCCAAGACCACTTCTGAGCAAACTGGCAGTGTGTGGTCCGATACTGGTTCGGGGGTGCCCCCGAGACTCCTTAGGATCCGGTGTAAATGCTAACCTACCCGAGACTGGTTTGTGCGCTGCTAGCACGTGTGGAATGATTGCGTCATCATAAACACTGCGCGAGCTAAATATAGTCCATCCAAGTACACAACGTCCGCAAACAGAAAGTATCACTCGAAACCTGTCTCGGGTAGCTTTGCGTAAGTCGGTGTAAACGCACAGAAAGCAGTCTCGGGGCGCCCCAAGAATGGTCTCGGGTAGGTATTTCGGTGTAACAGGGGTCCTAGCGATGTGGTCCGAGACTTCTTAGGATCCAGTGTAAACGCTAACGTACCCGAGACTGGTTTGTGCGCTGCTAGCACGTTTGGAATGATTGCGTCGTTACAAACACATCGCACGCTAAATACAGTATAGTAGTACGATTGTACTTGGAGGTGTTAGTTTTGTTGGGACTGATAGGAGTTCAATTGTTTGTGACTTGGCATTGTATCATCAAAAAGTATCCTTTTGCTAGATTCTTTTCAAATATGTCCATTTTTTTCTAAACTAACCGTTGATAGGTTTGTTTACATCTAGGAAGCCCACAACGTCCACAAACAGAAAGTTTCGCTTGGTAAAGTGAATTGAAATATCCTGGAAACTATCAAGGATTTAAAATCTTGTACAAAAAATAAGTGCACCGTTTGCATTGTCTTATTTAGCCTGCAGAAATAGGCACGTGAAATCTTGCTAAAATCATGATTCGATGAGCAGGCTTTTTAAAGTAAAATGTGTGAATGAGCCTCATTCACAATTGACACAGTAAATCACTTATTTGACTAGTACGCTTCACAGGTTTGTACCTCATAACACCTATAAAAATGATTACAATACTTTTTCACCCCACTTGCCTTTCATACACACTTTAATGGTTTTATTTTGCTTCAGTGGGTTTTTTTTTGGTGTTTGTGTATTAGATTTACCATGTGATGTGTGATTGAGACTAAAGATGGATCTTATTTAAATGCATTGTCTTTATTACTCTTCAGTCAGCTTTCCAGCAAATTGTTTGGAGCATAATTTTTTTTTTAAATTGAAGCAATGGATGAAAAGTAACGTGTACATGAATTGTAGGTTTAGATTTTCAGGGATACACATGGTGTAACCCTAAGAAACTAAACCTACAATTCAGTTTCTCCACCATGAAAAGTATTGCTGATACTTCACTAACGTGTACATGTATAATCTTATGACTTGATTGATTTGACTGAGTAAGAATAGTATGCATCTATATTTTCATCTTACAGTAAACCCTTTCTCATCAAAGTTTCCTCCATGCAGTCATAGAGCCACTAGGTTTCTATTTCCCAATCAAAAATGATGTCTGTTTCAGCAACGTTATGTGACAGGCCCATTTTAGCAGGCCATGCCGCCGCAAATATTTACCCAATTATCTGATAAACGATGGAATTTATTGAATTCTCAAAACGCTCTCTAGACCCTGCAATATAAAATGTGAGATTTGGGGAAGTAATGAGAATTTGATGAGAGTCGTGAGTTCTATAGAGTCTTGAAATTCACTTGTTGCAGAATACCAGCATGGGTGAAGTCAGTATTTTACATGTTTGACAACTTTATGATTTCTCAAAATTTATTTTTGAAGGTAACCTTTTTAACCCATTTGAGACAATTGACCACATTTTGTGGTTTTGCTCAATGACTTTTGACGTAGAGCTCCAAAAAATATTCCACATGCATGAGTAGAAAGAGCATAAATTTCTGCACATTTTCTGTGTCCATTTTCGTGGCAAGACCATATTGCATTTGATGCAAAGAATTTTAAAAAGTAGAATAAAATTGGTAATTTTTTCAACTTTTTAACTAGGTGTATTGTTTTCAAAGACATTTATATTATACTGGATGGCTCTGAATGGGATACCAGAGAATATTCCACGAGTTAGGGCCAATATTGCACGAATGGAAGATGAGTGCAATATTGGCCTTAACGAGTGGAATATTTTCTGGTATTCCATGAAATAAAGCCATCCAATATAATTATTATTATCTATACCCTACAGGAAAATGATTTAGAACTTAATAAAAATCATTTAACCAACCACATTCAGTTAATAGAGCCCCTCATCATACTTCATTGTGATCACACAAGTTTAACTTAACCTCTTTATGACGTCATGTGCATATGTGTGTATTATTGCACGGCAAGTTTAGTACTGTAGCCTATGGGGAATTCAGCGTTCCGTGCAATATGCTCTCATATTGCACGCGCAAATCAAGCGGACAAAAATATGCATTTTTAATGCGCCGCTAAAATGCCTCATATAGGTAATAATACATTTTATGAGACCCATGTAGCACTAAAAGAAAAATATTATTGTTGCACATTTGAAGAACAAAATCAATTTAGCCCTTGAATAGTTCCTGAAAGGGTGAAGTGGTCATTTGCAGAAAGCCTTTGACATCAGGTGAATAGGGGCTCAATCTGTAAGGTTTTTTACATAGTATTTGTCCCCAGTAATGAAGTCAACATTTTTCTTTTGTTTTATCAATTACGAATGAAGAAAATGAAAGATGGTATTTATCATTCATTACTGGAGATTAAAAGATTATGTCAAAACACTTCTTCAACTTTTGTTCCTTTTCACCATGGTTTACTTACTCACTTCATTTGACTGTATTGATTGTCAGGTTCAGTATTGGTAAGCTCCAAAATTTTAATTGTCATATGTCTTTTATTTCACTTGATAAAATAGATAACAAATCCCCAATTTTATTGGCTATAATTTCTTCCTTCAGAAATAGAGTATGCCTGATAGACAAGTAATTATGTCAAATATATTTGATAACACTTTGGTGGATTAATTAGCCCTGGTCTTTCTTAAGCTGTAGCATACTATGCTGAAGATAACTTGCACTCTGTGTCTTGGCAATGTGTGTGCTACATGTATACTAAAATCAGATGGTATGCACCAGGGTTAATTTTACCCATTTGATATCGGGTTAATAGCTTTTAGGAGGTGCATATGTCCCAAAGATTATCATGGTTGCATTTATCTATATATAGTACTTATTTCATTTTTGGAGGGGGGAGGGGGGGGGGGACAGGATGGTATCTAGAAATGTTAGATGAAATGAGCGTAGATATGTTATATAGAAATTTTGTTACCTCTTTCATCAGAATCAATATCTCAGTATTATTCAATTCAATTCAATTCAAATTTATTTTCACTTTTAAACAACACATTACAAAAATCATTGTCAATTCATTGTGATAAATAATTGTGGCGGGATCATGAAAAGCTCAAGAAGGCTTGTTAGAAATGATCTCTTAAGAAAAATACATATTTAACAAATCACAATTAACAGAGTCATACAATATAATAATATACATGTAACATATATATAACGGAATAATATGGATAGAAAAGCAGGGAGAGAAGAGAAGGAAACATTGCAATAATCTTATCGTTAAACATTTAGATTCAATACTGAAATGATATGTCTTTTATAGAGTCTTTTGAATTGACTTACTGTCTTACTATTCTTGAATATTGTTGGTAGGCTATTCCACAGAATTGGACAATTATAAAAGATTGAATTTTGTGTAACTGATGTGCGATTGAGAGGAAGATGGATGTTTTGGGCATTCCGAGTATTATAATTATGAATGGAACAATTCAAAGTAAAATAATTGTTAAGAGCTTCAGGAAGAAAATTGTTAGAAAACTTGAACATAAAAATGGCATTATGATCTAATATCAGCTGTAGATTTATCAGAATGAGACAACAGTCTTCATACACTGCCCTCTCTTGCTTGATTTAAAACTTGGTGATTGAGCTTTGTTCCAAATAAACATATGAATTAAAATATATGGCCAGAGGGTTTCCTAGGAATTCTGCTTGCTGCTCTACTGCAATTTGATTCTACAAACATTCCTTCTTGTTATTGTGCTCCTAATACCATTTTTTTTAAAAGTACTTCAACAAACTACTTCTTTCCTTTTTTCCATTTATACTTTTTAATGGTGTATGCTGTCATGGAAGAGTTTTGATAGGAAAGTGTTACCTCCTACCCAGGTATATATGACAACAAAGAATCAAAGCTTTGGAAATGAAGATGGCATGCATGTACATATCATCCTCTCTGCCTTAGGTCACTCTTTAGAGTGTCAATTAATACCTCACCAAATAGCATTTTAGAATAGGTTTTAGACATTCACATCAATTAACAAAGATGATTAAGATCTCTGCTAGAATGAACATTTCAGTACTGAAGTATCATTTCCTTTAGAAATAGGTGAAAATGAGCACTAGATGAAAGGAGAGAATAGTCATGTCAACTACAAAAATTACAACTAAAGTACATATTTTACATATTTCTTACTTCCATTAAGATGATGAGGGTGCATTTTTACTTAATGTGTAAAATGATTAGTGAGAGAACTTGTTTTAGAATTATAACCGATTCCTCCACATCACTTTTGCCTAGCATTGAAAGAAGATACATTCACAATCACAACATCTTTAAGCATAGTACAGGCCTCAGAGTAGGAAGATCTATTGGACTTTGACATTTGAACAAATTTACTGGGGATTTGACCAATTACTTGTAAAAAGAACATGTCTCTACATAAATAGGTGCCTCTCTTTATCATCCCAATCTCATTTGAAGTGAAACACAATTTACATAGGCTTGGTTGTTACCATAACAACACCTAACTGAGTTTGATGACCTAATATCTTTATTGCTTGTATATCATGTATCAATCAATTTATGAGTTATGATAACCTACAATATTTTTCATAGCATTTCATTGTCAATATTAATTTTTAATAACATAAAAATGACAAAGTTTAGGGGCCTATAAATGTTTGTACAAAGTGCTTCCCACCATCATACTTTGAAGTGAGTTATATCATATGATGGCTATTTTGAAATATAATGTGAGTTGATAGTGAAATATGACCAACTCTAACCTATAAGAAAGAAATGAATGGATTTAAATAGATAGCCAGAAGAGAGAGAGAGAGACAGAGAGAAAGACTTTTTTTTTAATCACAAGAATTTTTCTTTGGTTTCACACATGGCAAATTGAAATTGTCACTGCAGGTCAATAGGTAGTTTTTTAATCTCTCTAATTTGTTATGTGTGTGTGAACAGCCCTAGTAATGCAATATTTTAATGTAAAATATTTCACAATATTTATAGTTTCAAGTGAAAATCATTTTTATATGAATGGAAAGAGGAAGATCAACATATGCACATGAGAACAGATGAGGTACAATGGAAAGTATTGATGTAATGACTAAGCTATGGTAGTGTAGTATCGTATAATTTGGTAAGGATAGTGGAGATGAAATATCTCTTGTTAGGTAAAGTGAATGTCACAATTCAAATCTGTTATATATTCTATTTGGAGTAATGAATGTGTGGATATTTTTTTGTGAAGGTTTATGTTGTTCTTTGGTTGAGAAAGAGGGAACTGGTATTTTAATGTACTTTCTCATGTACAGGGTTGAGTGTAGATGTACTATCAGTACTTATATCTATTTTTGATATTTGAGGGAAATATTTTTTTTTTTATATACTGCGTATCACAATTCTAGCTTTCTGATTGGTCAAAACTTCAAGCATGAAATTGATAACTGTCTGCTGGGCAGTATAGCAAAAATTATTGACTGGACATAGCTCTACTTGCACATACTTTAGCAAAAGTTTGGGAATCACCTTGGGGTAATACTTTTAATCACGCCCCTCAGAGCAGTCTATAGTTTCTGTAATATGTATCGCTATCTGCTATACCAGTATGCGGGAATCATCTTGGGGTAATACTTTTAACCACGCCCCTTAGAGCAGTCTATAGTTTCTGTAATATGTATCGCTATCTGCTATACCAGTATGCGGGAATCACCTTGGGGTAATACTTTTAACCACGCCCCTTAGAGCAGTCTATAGTTTCTGTAATATGTATCGCTATCTGCTATACCAGTATGCGGGAATCACCTTGGGGTAATACTTTTAACCACGCCCCTTACAGCAGTCTATAGTTTCTGTAATATGTATCGCTATCTGCTATACCAGTATGCGGGAATCACCTTGGGGTAATACTTTTAACCACGCCCCTCAGAGCAGTCTATAGTTTCTGTAATATGTATCGCTATCTGCTATACCAGTATGCGGGAATCATCTTGGGGTAATACTTTTAACCACGCCCCTTAGAGCAGTCTATAGTTTCTGTAATATGTATCGCTATCTGCTATACCAGTATGCGGGAATCATCTTGGGGTAATACTTTTAACCACGCCCCTCAGAGCAGTCTATAGTTTCTGTAATATGTATCGCTATCTGCTATACCAGTATGCGGGAATCATCTTGGGGTAATACTTTTAACCACGCCCCTTAGAGCAGTCTATAGTTTCTGTAATATGTATCGCTATCTGCTATACCAGTATGCGGGAATCATCTTGGGGTAATACTTTTAACCACGCCCCTCAGAGCAGTCTATAGTTTCTGTAATATGTATCGCTATCTGCTATACCAGTATGCGGGAATCACCTTGGGGTAATACTTTTAACCACGCCCATCAGAGCAGTCTATAGTTTCTGTAATATGTATCGCTATCTGCTATACCAGTATGCGGGAATCATCTTGGGGTAATACTTTTAACCACGCCCCTTAGAGCAGTCTATAGTTTCTGTAATATGTATCGCTATCTGCTATACCAGTATGCGGGAATCACCTTGGGGTAATACTTTTAACCACGCCCCTTAGAGCAGTCTATAGTTTCTGTAATATGTATCGCTATCTGCTATACCAGTATGCGGGAATCATCTTGGGGTAATACTTTTAACCACGCCCCTTAGAGCAGTCTATAGTTTCTGTAATATGTATCGCTATCTGCTATACCAGTATGCTTCGTATAGTCCGTAGATGAAATTTGTAAAGTAAAACTTTTTCTGTTTTCCATAGATTTCATGCTTCTTCATCATTATTATTATTGGCAAAGTTTTACTTTGTCAAAAGGTTTTGTATGACTTTGGTGTCTTCCATTCAGTGCCTCCCTCATGAAGGATGGATTACTATTACATTTCAAGATCTCATTGAATGCATTTGGGTTTTTTTCTGGTGGCTTTTTACAAGTGGGTATATGAGACTGAAATGCAAACATACTGAAATTATGTATCCCATCTATGCCCCTTGTATAAAAACCTGGGACTGATATTACACAAGATGGATTCTGTTCAGAATTGGTTGTCATCATCATCATCATCATCATTGTTGCCATTATGTCATTGTCATTATGAGATACTATCAGTTGCATTTCACTTGGTAAATTTCTGTTTCTAGCTGAACCTGGTTGGTTAATCTTTCATTATTCTTTACAGGGTTTACTACAAAAGGGAAAATTCCAGTTAGTTAGTAATATAGTAAAAAAAGAAAAGAAAAAAGATAAAGGTAGTAAATATTAATCTCAAGTGGAAAGGTACTTGTGGGAGGTGAGATCATATTAGATATCCTGTTCAAAATCATATTTATTACCATCTTCAAAACAGTTATATTCATTTTATGATTGACATTATTGGTTTGACCTATTTAATCTTCATACCATATCAAAGAGTTGACCTGATTGTGACCCCAGCAGGGAATGAAGATGTCCTGCTCCCTGTAATTTGTTGAGATTGAATGAAGAAAGTAATACGGACATGCATCTTAGTCATCCTATCACCATAGAAACAAACCACCTGGTCATTGTCAAGAGTCATGTGATATGAATCCAATCAATGAAACTGAACTAGGAAGGGTGCAGACATGAAAGATCATTGACATGAATATTCATGAACCATCAAATTCTAGTTTATATAGATTAAATGCAATTCTAATCATGAAGATGCTATTTCCAGACCCCAGTCCTATTTTTGATCAATGTGACTTTTAAAATTTAATGAAAACACAAATGGATGTGTCTTTTTTTTCATGAAAAGGCTGTCATTATAGTAAAAACAATATATATACCACTGTTATATAATTAATTGAGTTATCCCCCGGCAGTATGCCGGAGGATACTTTGGATTCAGCAGCGTTTCGCCGCCGCCGCCGCCGCCGCCGCCGCCGCCGCCGCGTCACATTCTTGTGTGCGCTCTAGCGGTCACATTTCTCGACGAATTTCTTTCAGACTTCCTATGGACGTGTATCTTGGTAAAATCTGGACCCCTATAGTTTCTGGTGATGCTGCCCCCAGTGTTCCGTCTTTTATAGGGTAAAAGGCCATATTTTTGGGGAAAGTTTGTGTGCGCTCTAGCGGTCATATTTCTCAACGGATTTTGTTCAAATTTTGTATGAAGGTGTCTCTTGGTAAAATCTGGAACCCTATAGATTTTGGTGATGCTGCCCCCAGTGTTCCGTCTTTTATAGGGTCAAAGGTCATATTTTGATAGATGTCTTGTGTGTACTCTTGTGTGCGCTCTGGCGGTCACATTTCTCAACGGATTTTGTTCAAATTTTACATGAAGGTGTCTCTTGGTGTAATTTAAAAACCTATAGTGTTTGGTGATGCTGCCACCAGTGTCCCGTCTTTTATAGGGTCAAAGGTCATACTTCAGGACATGTCGTGAGTGCACTCTGCAGGCCACATTTCTCAATGGATTTTGTTCAAATTTTGTATGGAGATGTATCTTGGTATAATCTACACATGTTTAATTTTTCGTGATGCTGCCCTCATTGTTCCGTCCTTTATAGGGTCAAAGGTCATTTTTCCATTTCTTGCACTCTTACTTCTGCATTTCTTGACGGATTTCGTTCAAATTTTGCATGAAGGTGTCCCTTGGTGTAATCTAAAAACCTGTAGTTTTTGGTGATGCTGCCACCAGTGTCCCGTCTTTTATAGGGTCAAAGGTCATACTTCAAGGGATGGCGTGAGTTCACTCTGCAGGCCACATTTCTTGATGGATTTCTTTCAAATTTTGTATGGAGATGTATCTTGGTATAATCTACACATCTTTACTGTTTGGTGATGCTGCCCTCATTGTTCGTCCTTTATAGGGTCAAAGCTCATTTGTCCCTTTTGTGCACTCTTACTTCTGCATTTCTTGACGGATTTCGTTCAAATTTTGTATGGAGATGTATCTTGGTATAATCTACACATCTTTACTGTTTGGTGATGCTGCCCTCATTGTTCCGTCCTTTATAGGGTCAAAGGTCATTTTTCCATTTCTTGCACTCTTACTTCTGCATTTCTTGACGGATTTCGTTCAAATTTTGCATGAAGGTGTCCCTTGGTGTAATCTAAAAACCTGTAGTTTTTGGTGATGCTGCCACCAGTGTCCCGTCTTTTATAGGGTCAAAGGTCATACTTCAAGGGATGGCGTGAGTTCACTCTGCAGGCCACATTTCTTGATGGATTTCTTTCAAATTTTGTATGTAGATGTATCTTGGTATAATCTACACATCTTTACTGTTTGGTGATGCTGCCCTCATTGTTCCGTCCTTTATAGGGTCAAAGCTCATTTGTCCCTTTTGTGCACTCTTACTTCTGCATTTCTTGACGGATTTCATTCAAATTTTGTATGTAGGTCCATTATAGATTACACCTCTACAGTTTTTGGTGATGCTGCCTCTAGTGTTCCGTCTTTCATAGGATCAAAGGTCATATTTTAGTGGATGTCTTATGTGCGCTCTGAGGTCATATTTCTTCCGAATTTTCTATAAAAATGCATTATACTCTAATCTACACAAATCGTTTTGGTAATGCTGCTCCTGGTGTTGACAATATTCCGGGCCACTGGCGGCAATTTCTACACCATCCTTTTGTTTGAGGGAGGGGATGGGGGAGGGTCTTTGTCCCTCCTTCAAATCGCTGCCAGCGCCGGGGGATACATTTCGCATTGCGCGGCACGAGGAATGCACATTTCTAGTTGAGTTTGCTTCCAGCTTTAAAGAATTATTGATTATTTCCTAAGTACTTAGTTCTTTTACCACACCTGTGTCATAGCAATGACTGGGGTATAGCACCTCATAAATTAATCCTGCCATTTGAACTCTGTAATAGAGGCTTCTAGGTCACTCAAAAGGAGCTCTAAAAATTGTAAAGTTTGTAACTCAGCTAAACGTCAAATGATATAGAATGAAATCATGTCTTATAAACACTCATTCTCCTTTCTTTGCATATATTTTGCAATGTTACAAAGCCTGTCTCTTTCTATTTGAGTGCTGTGATGATAGTAGACTGGTTCCCTTTGATCTCTAGCAGCCGGTGGTTTCATATACCTCCTAGCATGGCCATGATTCTACCTTAGTCCCACATGTACACTAATCAAGTAAATTTGACGCATGCTGCAGTTGTTGTAAGGCTTCACTCAGAGAAACAAGCTTGGCAGAATGTAATTTCCAGGGGGACCTAGAAAAGAATTAGGTCGCTGTGTCTGAACCCCTTTGAGGTTTGCCGAATCTCACAGATTTGTTAGCTTTTGAAAAAGAGGGTAGAAGAAATGTCATAAAATTGTGTAATTCTTATGGATACTTACAGTGTGTTGTATTAAATTGAGTTAAGAAATAATTGCTTTGTGATGAAACTTTAATTGTATTTTTTGTTATTTGTGATGCTGTGGTGAAATGTTCCTGACATATTGTATGAAGTTAAAAAATCTAAATTGAAAAAAAAAAAGTAAACAATTTTGATGTTACGTGAAATATACAAGGTCTTAAAGGCCAAGTCCACCCTAACAAAAAGTTGATTTGATTAAATAGAGAAAAATCCAACAAGCATAACACTGAAAATTTCATCAAAATAGGATGTAAAATAAGAAAGTTATGGTATTTTAAAGTTTCGCTTAATTTCGCAAAACAATTATATGTACATCCTGCTCAGTATGCAAATGAGGGAACCAGTGACGTCACCCACTCACTATTTCTTTTGTATTTTATTATGTGAAATATAGAATATTTTAATTTCTGCAGATTTCACAATTAGGAAGCTCTCCTTGAATTGTGTATAGGTTGCAACAATGGCAATTACACATGTTCAGCGAGGAATCAAACCTTGTTTCACATTATAACAAGGAAAAATTAAAATATTTCGTATTTCATGTAATAAAATACAAAAGAAATAGTGAGTGGGTGACGTCACTGGTTCCCTCATTTGCATACTGAGCAGGATGTGCATATAACTGTTTTGCGAAATTAAACGAAACTTTAAAATACCATAACTTTCTTATTTTAAATCCTATTTTGATGACATTTTCAGTGTTATGCTTGTTGGATTTTTCTCTATTTATTCAAATTAACTTTTTGTTAGGGTGGACTTGGCCTTTAAAAGGAATAGGATTCTTCTACATGTATATACATGTGAGTCTCTTTTAAAGATCCTTCTATATTTCTCTTACAATAAGCCACTTCGGAGATGCAATCTGAGCATGAGCAGATAAAGGTCATCTGTACCAAATTCTAAAACCCACTGACACTAATATTCGATATGTGCTCATGAATGTCATGTAATCATTATTCAATTATGCACTAATGGTGCATTCCATGATATCCAGGTGGAAGTATTCTTTTTAAAGGGGGAAACAAAAGCTATTCATGAGGCACCTCTATCACTCCCAGAGTTATTTTTCTGAAGTGCACATAAAGGGACCCTCCATGTCTAAAATATCTGTGGATATTTGGGGTCATTTGTACCATGCGCTAACCCCGAACTGGCTTATTCCTATGTTTGTTGCTCACAATAATCATGAAATATTTGTTATAAGTGGGACCTGTTTGAAAATGATTTGTTTATATTATGTATTCAATTTTCAATCTTAATGTCATGTTCTTTTTTTGTTGGAAATAAGTCTATAAAAAAAAGAAAACTTTAAACCTGAAATATATGTATGTATATATGTATATATAAAACTCAATGACATGTGTGTATATTGAAATATATGCTATATGTTTGTATTATCATCTTCAGAACCTAAAGAAGGCCGTGAAGGCCGAAAGCTTGATCCAATAAAGTTGAAGTTCAGCTATGTCATTTGTCTCCTGTCTCATCAGTCCTCACACTATACAATTTACCAAGACGCTGTCGAAATGTTAAAGTTGGGTATCTTCGCATCTATATATATGTAACTATATACATGTAAACGAAGAAGCTTGACTGGGGAGGAATTTTTAATTTGTAAACAAATCTTTCGGCATATTACTCCCAGTGTCAAAGATCGCATGCTCGATCTGTAATGAAAAACACAAGTCAGAAAAAATTGGAACCAGCGGGATTCGAACCTGTCATCTACTGCTTGCCGGGCAGCGACTTAACCACCAGGCTATTCTGGTTCACGGCCAAGTCACGACGAACTAGAATCAAATACCCAAGATCCTCTTCTTTCTGACTCATTAATATTCAAACGGTCCGCCGTGGAACAATGGTTAGTAAACGAAGAAGCTTGACTGGGGAGGAATTTTTAATTTGTAAACAAATCTTTCGGCATATTACTCCCAGTGTCAAAGATCGCATGCTCGATCTGTAATGAAAAACACAAGTCAGAAAAAATTGGAACCAGCGGGATTCGAACCTGTCATCTACTGCTTGCCGGGCAGCGACTTAACCACCAGGCTATTCTGGTTCACGGCCAAGTCACGACGAACTAGAATCAAATACCCAAGATCCTCTTCTTTCTGACTCATTAATATTCAAACGGTCCGCCGTGGAACAATGGTTAGTAAACGAAGAAGCTTGACTGGGGAGGAATTTTTAATTTGTAAACAAATCTTTCGGCATATTACTCCCAGTGTCAAAGATCGCATGCTCGATCTGTAATGAAAAACACAAGTCAGAAAAAATTGGAACCAGCGGGATTCGAACCTGTCATCTACTGCTTGCCGGGCAGCGACTTAACCACCAGGCTATTCTGGTTCACGGCCAAGTCACGACGAACTAGAATCAAATACCCAAGATCCTCTTCTTTCTGACTCATTAATATTCAAACGGTCCGCCGTGGAACAATGGTTAGTAAACGAAGAAGCTTGACTGGGGAGGAATTTTTAATTTGTAAACAAATCTTTCGGCATATTACTCCCAGTGTCAAAGATCGCATGCTCGATCTGTAATGAAAAACACAAGTCAGAAAAAATTGGAACCAGCGGGATTCGAACCTGTCATCTACTGCTTGCCGGGCAGCGACTTAACCACCAGGCTATTCTGGTTCACGGCCAAGTCACGACGAACTAGAATCAAATACCCAAGATCCTCTTCTTTCTGACTCATTAATTTGATTCTAGTTCGTCGTGACTTGGCCGTGAACCAGAATAGCCTGGTGGTTAAGTCGCTGCCCGGCAAGCAGTAGATGACAGGTTCGAATCCCGCTGGTTCCAATTTTTTCTGACTTGTGTTTTTCATTACAGATCGAGCATGCGATCTTTGACACTGGGAGTAATATGCCGAAAGATTTGTTTACAAATTAAAAATTCCTCCCCAGTCAAGCTTCTTCGTTTACTAACCATTGTTCCACGGCGGACCGTTTGAATATTAATGAGTCAGAAAGAAGAGGATCTTGGGTATTTGATTCTAGTTCGTCGTGACTTGGCCGTGAACCAGAATAGCCTGGTGGTTAAGTCGCTGCCCGGCAAGCAGTAGATGACAGGTTCGAATCCCGCTGGTTCCAATTTTTTCTGACTTGTGTTTTTCATTACAGATCGAGCATGCGATCTTTGACACTGGGAGTAATATGCCGAAAGATTTGTTTACAAATTAAAAATTCCTCCCCAGTCAAGCTTCTTCGTTTACTAACCATTGTTCCACGGCGGACCGTTTGAATATTAATGAGTCAGAAAGAAGAGGATCTTGGGTATTTGATTCTAGTTCGTCGTGACTTGGCCGTGAACCAGAATAGCCTGGTGGTTAAGTCGCTGCCCGGCAAGCAGTAGATGACAGGTTCGAATCCCGCTGGTTCCAATTTTTTCTGACTTGTGTTTTTCATTACAGATCGAGCATGCGATCTTTGACACTGGGAGTAATATGCCGAAAGATTTGTTTACAAATTAAAAATTCCTCCCCAGTCAAGCTTCTTCGTTTACTAACCATTGTTCCACGGCGGACCGTTTGAATATTAATGAGTCAGAAAGAAGAGGATCTTGGGTATTTGATTCTAGTTCGTCGTGACTTGGCCGTGAACCAGAATAGCCTGGTGGTTAAGTCGCTGCCCGGCAAGCAGTAGATGACAGGTTCGAATCCCGCTGGTTCCAATTTTTTCTGACTTGTGTTTTTCATTACAGATCGAGCATGCGATCTTTGACACTGGGAGTAATATGCCGAAAGATTTGTTTACAAATTAAAAATTCCTCCCCAGTCAAGCTTCTTCGTTTACTAACCATTGTTCCACGGCGGACCGTTTGAATATTAATGAGTCAGAAAGAAGAGGATCTTGGGTATTTGATTCTAGTTCGTCGTGACTTGGCCGTGAACCAGAATAGCCTGGTGGTTAAGTCGCTGCCCGGCAAGCAGTAGATGACAGGTTCGAATCCCGCTGGTTCCAATTTTTTCTGACTTGTGTTTTTCATTACAGATCGAGCATGCGATCTTTGACACTGGGAGTAATATGCCGAAAGATTTGTTTACAAATTAAAAATATATACATGTACATGTATATATGCATACACGTACTAATAAGTTTTGTTCTTACTTCTTATGTAACATCTTAAAACTGGCTATGCATTTGCTAAGATTAAGGGTTTAAAACTAATATCTTTTTATAACTGACCTTATTTTATGACCCACCCTGTATATGTCATGATTGATACAGAGAATGTTTACTAAGCTCCTAGAATTCTTATTCCTCTGAGGTTTGGTTAGATTTTTTGATCAGAATATTGGATTAAATTCTTCTACTTAGTATTTTGATTTCTCAAGAAGCCTGTATTCTCTCCCACCTCATCATAGTTATCTTGTGATATTTTTTATTGAGACACTCCACCTTTGGATATTACACAGAAGACAGCAGGATAGATGCATTCAAGATATATACCATTTTATTGATATGGGTTGAATAATTTCTTGAGAAAAAAAGAGAAAATATATTATGTTATTAATGAATTGTAACAGTAATTGGCAATAATAATCAGAAATTGACTGGTTGCCACAAAAACCAACCTACCAACAACAACATATATTTATGTGAAAATAATTTACATGGGATGCAGTCATCAAACCATTTTGATTTCTCAAGAAGCCTGTATTCTCTCCCGCCTCATCATGGATATCTTGTGATCTTTTATTGAGACACTCCACTATGTTGCAAGACATTAGTCAATCATTAAGTTGTTGTTTTTTAGTAATGTATTAAAAATGTATGCATTTCTGTTCACAAAGGCTAGTTATAATACAAATAATCTATATTTGATTACATTGACTGAATTTGCTCCTTAGGCATATGCTTTGGAAGAACAATCGTACAAATTTTGTTTGCATTTTGTCTATTTAATCCATATTACGCCACCAAATTTACGAACATTTATTACAATTATGATTTCATGACACCAGTGTAAAATCTTGGATCTTTTTTTTTTTTCTTTGTTTCTCTTGGTGTAAACTGTGTTCCATGACTTAAAGTAGGTATTCAAAGAAAATCACAAATATGGCAATTAATGTATCACTAGAAACTGGGAAGCTTACAGATGGCAATCGTATAAGTTTTATGTCAACTGCGTATCTGATGATTATAAAAACAACACAAATAAAAGCTCTTCTCAGCATCTGGAATATCCGAGGATTCGCCAGAAATATAGCAATGTTTTGATGTCGTCACACTCGGGATCGATCCTGCTTAAGCAGACGACGTCCTATAATGAATGAACGTAATTGCAATGCAATTATTTATCAAATTATAAAGAGTTTGGTGTATTTAAACATGACCTTATTTCACACCATTATAAAGGGAAAGTGAAACTGATTCTGATAGCTAAAACCGTTTGATTGTAAATACACAGGAGAAGGGTCAATGATCAATGAAATAAACCCCACTTTCAAATTGAAAAGCCCTCCGAATAATAGCAGGATGGTATTCGTTCCCTCTTGAAACGCTGAACATGCCCCGGTGCAAGCAGCTGAAAATACAATGGTGTCTTATTTTGTTTACAAGTGACTGATTCCTTTATTTTTTTAACGCTGCATTTTTCATCAAAATAATACCATACACGAAGTTAAGAGTGAGGCAACAGACTAACATTAAGACTGACGCTAGTGAAGGAAGAGAAATAAGTGAAGAGGAGATGACAAAATAGGCTCTGAAAAATGTGTAAGATGTTATGGGACATCGTCTGCTTAGACAGGACTGGTCCATGGTGTGTCGTCACATATCTCAGCAGCGTTCAAGGAGCTCTTCAGCTCCTATATCGGGGGCTGTATTTTACTGTTTTATAATTGATAATAATCATTACTTCAAATGTTTCCAAGCGTTGAATTTGGATAACCTTGTTTAATTCATGCCATCTATGCAATAATAAGTATTAAGCCAATATTTAAAATCATTAAAGTTCTACTTTAAAACCTTACAATTGAAGAACCTGTTTTGAGTTTAAACAAGAAAGACAACCTTTTTTGGTACAAGATTCAATATACAATTTTGGATGGTTGTAAAGACCATAATCAAAATGCAAAAATGCATTGCAAAAATTTGATAATTTGAATGCAGTTTTATTGTAATTTCTATTTTTTTTAAAGAATTAACATTGGATTTGGATGGACTCACATTCAGTATGTGAGAAATAATGCAAATATTGGTTTTACCTGAGAGGAATATTGAAAGGGTCATGAAACTAATTGAAGAGAGGTCCTATTGGTGGTTAGGAAAGGATGATGGATCATTAGCAATTAGTAACCTACTATATTAGATTGATGCTATCAGGAAGCAAATAAGTACCACTGATTGGTCATTGAGTCAGTGATATCATTTCAGGTTTGTGTGAAGAATAATCAGGATACCCTGTGTCAAGCACATAGAAGAGTGTTCAGGAACTGTAATAATGTTGATTCCCTTTTCAAATTCCCTCTAAGTTCAAAATTGTATTTTTCAAGGTTCATATCTTCCCAAGATCTTACAACTGATATTCCATACTAACTCAGTACTATGATCAATATGTTTATGTTAAGCATAAAGTATGGCACTGACTTTTCATGGTGTCTAGAAAATAGTAAATGGCACATTATATGTATGTGTTATTGTTATTATTATTATTATTATTATTATTATTATTAATATTGTTGTTTTTGTTGTTACCTTTATATTACAAACAACCTTACTGGTATGTTCAGTATGAAACACATCACTGAATTATAACAGGTCAGGATGTGGTAGTCGGCATGATATTTATTTCATACTCTTAGTAAAAAAAAAGAAGAAATTATTATGTTATAAATGAGTTGTAACAGTGATTTGTGATAATAGTTAGAAATTGACTGGTTGCCACAAAAGCCAACCAGCAAAAACAACATTCATATGAAAATGATTTTCATGGGATGCAATCTTCAAACCTACCCTTCCAACCATCATCATCATGATCATTAATAACAATGTTTTTTGGCATTGGACATCTTGTTCATTCTTATGATTACTATGAAGAGTGCAAGTTGACAAGTGTCAGTACATGCTGTTATTATGTCTTGGTTGAAAGCTCTCCTTCTTTTCTGTTCAGTAATCCCCTGTAAGACGTAACTATTGCCTCTATAACGTGGTTCATGTGAGAGTTTAATGGATAGTATTTTGTAGACACAAGTTCATCAAGTGCTTCAAGGAATGTGCCTTTTCTCTCCCGTTCTGTTTACTCTAGCTGGCTGTGATGTCATAATGATGTCACACGTACCATAAATGTGTGTTTTCAGAGGATTTAGTGTCACCTGTGCATGACATTCTGAGTCTTTTTAGAAGCTGTCTGTAGTGTTGCATCAAACGTGACATCGTTGTAATTGTGTTTTATGTCTATGGTGTTAGAAGTGAGAAAAACAAACAGAGAAAGGGACCAGCATTGTCTACAATGTTCTATTTCTATTCTTCATAAACATGGTTTCATTGTATAAAAGTAACTTCCACTTGTGGGCAGAAATATCTTTGCCATTGTAACAATTTTACAAAATTGATAAATAGACTTAAGCAGCATATGAGGAATCAATGATCAAATGGCTCAGTGGTGCACTAGAATTCTGATGAAGTAAGGCATCTTTGCACAGGGGAGCATATGGTGGGATATGATATTTACAAGTATAACTGTTGCTTATTAATGTTAATACCTTTGTCTGTCCATTAGTTTATGAGTGATATTGAATAATTTTTTATTCAATTAAACTTTATTTGAAAGATGAGAAAGCAACTTTGTTTTTGTATTAATAATAGTATTGCAGTTGTAACTATAGAGGGCATTGTTGTACTTTAGTTGAGAGAGACTTGAAGTTCATCCATGTCCGTACCCATCATTTGACTTTAATCATTCTTTGTCTTAATTGTTTGTATTAATGTCCATCATATCCTATGAATAGGGTAGTATACAGAGTATGTTTGCCATCGTAGTTGACTGGATTGTTTTCATTGAATAATATGAATTCTGTGACTCTATATGGCTTTCATAATAAGTCTTAGTGTATTGTTTTTTTATATTTTTAATGGTTGCAATAAATTCTCCTTTTTCTTTTCTTCTTTTTTTGTTTGCAGGAGTACATGTGCATCATGCCATTGTGGAAGAGAAGACCATGATATCATCCATGATAACCTAGTTACTGTCTTTGAGAGATTAAATCTTCCAATAGAGGACCATGCTCAGCTACAAAGAACTAAAGAAAAAGCTTTGGCACTGGGCTACTCCTGGGTCCCACAAGGTCTATCTGTTACTAAAGTAAGCCCCCCCCCCCTCCTTTTTCCTTCTCTCTGTCTCTTCTTCTCTCTCTCTTTCTCTCTGTGTCTTACTCACATCTATTTCTTTGCTTTATTTTCACCATTGCTGTCCACTTGCCTGAAGAGTGAATGCAAAGTCATGGAAAATAGTCCAGTTATAAAATAGGCCTTGTAATTTGCAAGGAAGATTTTTTTTTTTTTTGGGGGGGGGGGAATATTTTCTTTAGAGAAATGTTATAATTTGTGACATATTTTTTACAAAACAAAATAAATAGGAGAGCTGTAAAGAAAATTCTAGAATTCATAGAAAATTGTTTAAATACTGAAATTGCTTATTTCTCTGGATTTTTCAAAAACATTCACCTAACAATTTTATCATTTTTTTTGTTGATATTTCTATTGAATTCAATCTGATTTAAGATGAAATTTCCTTTTTAAATATTCAGTTTGAAATCAAAGGCTGCAATCCATTTTTAGCTCATCCGGCCCAAATGGGCTCGATGAGCTAATGCAATGGAGTGGCATCTGTCGTCCATCCACAATTTCAAAATGCTTCTTCATCATTTCTCGTCTGATTTCGACTACTGGTATGTTTGCTTTATATGATAGGGCTAGGTGGGGGATTTCAAACATCTAGCTCCACAGAAGTTTGAAATTCTTTAATTATGCTAATTTATGCAAACTTGGCGTTGAAGACATACTGAAGCTTTTCGTCTTGCACTCATCAGAATATACCGCAAAAATGAACAGAAAGCCAAAATTGAACAATATACCGAAAACTAAAGGAACAAAGCGTGCAAACTGTTAAACAGATTTTGATTGGCTGCCTGAACATAACGGGAAATTAGTCTTATTGCCAGCCGGTTTTGTAATAACGGGAGCTAAAATAATACGAGCGTCCTCACAAACTCTTTCTATCGGCACTTTAGTTTCCGGTATATTGTTTGATTTCGGCTTTCTGTTCATTCTTGCGGTATACTCCGATGAGTGCAAGACGAAAAGCTTCAGTATATCTCTCTTCAACGCCATTTTCCGATTCTGTAGTACTAAACATCTTTTAGTTATGCAAACTTATTCAAAATCACAAAAAAATGCTTCTCCTCCTTCATTTATGGACCAATTTTGATTTTTTTTTTTTTTTGTTCCATCTGCTAGAGCTAAGTGAGATACACAGAACTTGTACGCATAATATTGAAATTTTGCCTCAAATATTAATTGATAGATTATGCAAATTTATTCAAAATTTACACAAAAAATACTTCTTATGATGAAAATAATATTTTGGATTTATATAGCGCCTAATGAAAGATGATGATGATAATGATAGAAACTAAACTAATAAAGCCAAAACCTAGTTTTTCTTGATCATTCATCTTTTCTTAGTGACGATTCTTTTTTCACCCAAAGACATTATTCTAAAACATTTTTTACACATTTTCTTCTGATAATCTTGTAGATTGAGGACTTCATGAACTCATTACCCAATAATCAAATTCCACGTCTACACACACCTGGTGAAAAGTATCGTGACAGGCAGCTGATAATTCAGATACCTAAACAAGATGTGTCAGAAGAATTTTGTCACTTCTTAGGTGATGCAGCAACCAATGAAAGCTACACACAATTCCTAGAACTCAGAGATGAGACAGCATTTGGGATTGGCAAAGTCAAAGATTATTTACCTCAAGATATGGTGAGAAACTTTACAGATCTTCACATACTTCTCACATTATCATGCCTACAATAACAGCAAACACTGCTTTATAAATGTTGGTTTTAACTTCTTCAAAATGATAGTTCAGACTTTGTAGTGAATTAGTAAATGTAATTCAATAGATGCAATTATTACAAATCAACCTTTCTTTTCTTCTAGTCTGTAGGTCACTTTGATTGAACATTATTACCATTATTGCAAATTTCACTCTTGCATCATTAGGCAATCCACAGCTAACAATATTGAAAATATAAACTTGGAAGTATTGTACTGTAAGAGGTATCGCTAGAAGGGGGAAAGGGAAAAAAGTGTATGACTCCCCCTTATTCTATCTGCCAATTTTTATTTTATTTACTCTTGTCAGCAAATCACCCAAAATAATGGCCCTTTTTATCATTAAAAATAAAAGGTTTTGAACCTCTGTCGTTAAATTGAACGTTTAGTCCGACACCCCCATTCAAAATATTCAAGAGGCACCCCTGTATAGCAACCTATTTTGATATGCTTTAACATTGATATGTCTGTGATTTACATTTTTTTCCAGATTATAATAATTGATACATTTCTTTTCTGTGTCAGGAATGTTTTAAATGTGGAGGTGAGATTGAGGCTGGAGAGATTGGTATCTTTGTGGATAAGATGGAAGATGAAGCTTGCTGCTGGCATCCATTCTGTTTTACATGTAATACATGTGAAGAATTACTGGTGGATACAGGATACTTCTTTAGAGATGGCCAGATCCACTGTGAACGGCACTATGCAGAACTCATAATGCCTCGCTGTGCCTCGTGTGATGAGGTGAGTTCACATATAATTACCATTAATAATGATATGAAGTGCTTGAAGAGAAGGAGAAAAAGATGTGATGATAATGATGATGATGATGACAATGGAAGCAGTCTTCAGGAAAATGCTATGGCAATGGTAATTCCATGTAATGATGATGTATGTGATTAATGAAGTTCGTGAGAAGCAGGATTATGTTGTCTTAAGTTGATGAGAGAGACCATATTTTTATGTCGATTGATTGGTTGAAAATGTGGCGTTTTTCATAATGTAAATGACATTTTTCATGATGTAAATGACATTTAGCGGAGTGTTGTATCCTTTTACATTTTCATTGAGGTGAAAATACTTTGCTCAGAGTTGGATGATGGTGAATTGTTGGAATGAAGAATCATATGAGTACTTCATGTTAACTTTGAAAACATGTATTAAAGATATAAAAGGTAGGCGGTAGAACCAAGAAAGATAAGTAGAATACTAGTGTAAATGAAGACATTTATGAAAAACAAATTTGATAGATGAATAGGAATAGGCCTACATGTATCTTGATAGTAATATTGAACAAGAGTTACATGATATTGTAATTTTAGTGAAATATTCAACCTAGTAATAAATGGCATCAGCTTAGAATTCCTATAATAATTTAAATCAATGATGTGTTTAAAAACAGGCGTTATGTCGCTCTCTGTTATCTTTAAGAAGCAGTTAGTGGAAGATACTTTGGTTGAAGCTTAACAACATGCATGCTGGATGCAGGGGCATCTAAAATACATACTTCATGAGTGAGATTTATCTTCCTGTAATGCTGCCCTCTACTGACAAGAAAGTCCAACTTTCTGAAAGTATTTCTCACAACAATTTTCTTTTGTTTTTTTTTTTGGATAAAAATAATGGAGAACATAGCTCACAAGAATGAAAAGGAGATAAGACTCCTGGACTATGTCAAAGAAAGTGCCATTAACCTTTCTAGAGTAATATGGAGATCATCTTAGATGTACCTCATCTTTCTTGCTGTTTACATCTACACACATTCTCATGGGAATTCTACCCGTGTCACCTGATATAAGATTGTTGTTGAATCTGTTAATTAGAGCGTTGGGTCTCAGTGGTATATAGAAGGAAGATAATGAAAGCAGGGGTGTTTCGGGAGGAGTTACCATGGTCTCTAGAGGATGCAGTCCTCTAAATCGATTTATCCACCTGCTCTGTGACATTTATATACTTTCATCATATTACAGATTAAGTGGAGTTCAATCTCTAGCACCTAAGTTTTGATAACATACCAAATGAGGAAAATTTGTCCTGTAGAACTTCTTGTCTGTATTTTGTTTAAGATTTGAACATAGCTTTTTGTTTGTTTTTCTAAATGGAAATTAATGATCTAGTTTTGTTTGTTTATTCTTTTTATCATATCTTTACTTTATAATCATTGTCTTTTTGTTGATATTCCTTTCTAAATTAAATACCACTTGTGTCTGTACCTTCCATTTTTATACCCCCCCCCCCCCCCCACCTTTGTTGTCCTCGGTACAGAATATTATATATAACTTTTGTAGGGTTAGATCAAGTTGTAATTTTCTGTATTTTGACAATGATCAACTAACTTTCATTTTTGTAATGAAATTTATTGTTATTACCATCTTCTTGTTAATGTCTTTATATTATTTGGCATATTAAGTAGATTACACTCCACAACTTCGTGTTCAACTTTGTCATAAGTTTTGAGAAAGTCTGACAGAGGTATAGCAAACTGTCTAAAAAAAAATTGTGAGTGAGATGATTTGATTGTTGTGGATAGAAGAGGCTATCCCTGAATCTCTGTGCTATTTTTGTGCACTATTTCTCATGGAGAAACCATCTTCCCTATTTTATATGTTAGGTAAACAGAACTATATCAACAGTCATGAACACCATAGATCAATTAACCTGTTTATTGGGAGGCCAAATATTTTGATATTAATTAGTCTTCCATGTGTTGATGAGGATATGATGATGTTGGCATGGGGTCCCAATGGGGTTCCACATCAGTAAGATAAGAATAATTACCACCCACACACCCACGCACTCCGCCATACTCTGCCATACTCAAGGAAAACTTATTCATTATACTGTACAATCAGTTATTATACACTAAACTATTGATTATATTACCAATTATAATAATAATAATATAGAGAATTTGTAATGCGCCAACTGCACATGACTAATTTGCTCAAGGCGCATTATAGAGAGTGCAATCAACATTGTCTCCAATCTTACATGTATCTATCTTCTTAGGATGTGAGGCTCTTAATTACCAATTCTACTCTATATGATTTTCTACAGTCCGTTGTTTCAAAATCTTCAAAATCCGTTTTGATATTATTTTCTAATGTAATGTATCTGTGTCATAGACTATGTAGAAGTGTATAGTTGTGTTTTTCAACTGAAAAAATTTAATCACTATCTATTTCATGAAAAAAAAGTTTACCTAAGTGCGACCAACATACCATTTAAAGTAGAAGCGTTATAATTGATTTCCCATCCAAATAAAACTTAATATCCATCCTTTAAATCTGAAGTGCTTTCTATGTGACTCCTACTTCCTTACCTGCAGAGATGAAACTAAATAATATAGACATCTTTGCCTCATTCATATCATTCATGCTATCACTCTTCCAGTGTAATACTTATAGATAGTGTGAACAAGCTGTAGTAGTTACATAGGGAGGATGAGATATCTGTACATTCCAGTCCTTCATCAATTAGGCTCTAACATCTCAACTATCCCAGCCTAATATCAGTCAAATGTCATAAGTCAGATCTATCATGGTATACAATCTGGATAGTAGCTGAACGGATTCATGTCATGTGATTTTGATATTTACTATATCATCTCATCAAATTGCTATTCGTTACCCACAACTCGAATAGCCACCGGTAAAAACGACGAAAGAGTGTAATTTAAAGACTGCCCTTGGCACACACTGGAAACCCGTCTGCCCGCAGAGCATATAATGCCCCTACATCCCGCCTATACTTCCTCAATCGATACCGCGCTCAAGTTGTGAACAACCACAGAAAGCCACTATGTTGGAAAATAATACTTCCGCCAAGAAAACGGACAAAAATGGTTCGGTAATTAATAAGCCGACCTCTAATGATCAACCCCCCACATTATCCAACCCCAAGTCCAGGGATAATAAAGGTGAGAAAGCTTCGGTGAATGCGAAAGCGAAGGCAATAAATGACTCAGCAAATGCTCAGCCGAAAAATCAAGACAATCAGTCTACAATGACACCCAAAACCAATACCAAACCCAAAGGGAGAAAAACCAGAGATAATAAAAATAAATCCAAGGAAGATAACCGTCCCAGGGACATCGGTAGTGAAGGGGATGTGGGGAGTTTTTGCTCCTCTAGAATGAGTAAGACTTGCAACAAAAGACAGTCTGATTCAAATGTCGATCTCTCAGAGACCCCGCTGTTCCTTCAAAGAAAAGTCGTAGGGGGGAGCCCCAAGCTCATGCCCCCGCTTCGCTCCTAGACCCCGCAGAGGCAGGGGATTGGATAATTCAGGCCTTGCAAGCTATTCTGCCCCCGATGTCACACCAAGGAATGGGGGAGCTCCATTGTGCATTCCCTCCAATCGGCACAAGGTACGTCCACCGTATATGGTCACGGGGAACACTCACAAGAACGATTACGGGACGATGGAGTTTGGACAGACAGCATTCGCAGCTTAAACCCGCTGGTAAGGACGTATTGAAGGATAATCGTTTTGCTACTCAGGATTTTAAAAAGTTTTTAGCAACTCCTTCGGTCCCAGACGTAGCTTATTGTGTCAAGGATGCGGTGCCGAAGAAATCCAGAGCGGGAAGCAGCCACAACGCTCTTCGCGCCCGGAGCTTCCGTACTGCTGACTAGCAATGTATCAGGGATGCCTACTAACTACCCTTACCGAGGCTGAGAGACTTGGTCTTTCCCCCCGCGACAAGAAACTAGTGTTGGAATCACTTTCTAAAATTGCTGACCTACAATATGAACAAACTGCACGATCAGCTCTCCTTTGCACAAGCTTGAGGAGATCCAAGGTGCTCGACGCCCTCAAGATTGTGAAGGAGGCCGCTAAACTTCTCTGCTAACTACCATGTGAAGGTAAGGACCATTTTTCAAGATGGCGCGGCCGCCAGTCCCAGTTCCAGCGCATTGATTTCAAGGCCCTTGCCCATAGCCAGCACTTTTGACAATCAAATTCTGCCCCACGACAGGCTCCAGTAGGGGGAAGATTATCTCTTTGTTCACAAAACTGGCAAAAGATAACTCAATTTGTACTCAAGATAATAGAATCGGGGATACGCCCCATTGTTGCCAAGGATCTTTCAATATTTCCAGTTCCATCAGCAGACCCCCATACCCAGGGATCCTATTTGGTTACAGGCTGTCCTATCAGAAATTCAATCCCTACTCCAAAAAGGGGCCATAGTGCGAGTTCTGGACCACGATTCCCTTGTCCTCTCACTAATCTTCCTCGTAGAGAAACGCTTGGGCGATTTTCACATGGTACTAAACCTAAAGAAAGCAAACAAACTCCTCCCAGATCAAACTTTCAGGATGGAATCATTATTGACTATTCTGCCCTTGATAAGGCCCCACAAATGGGCAGTTGCCATAGACCTCAGAGATGCCTATTATCACGTTCCCATTACTCACGAGGTTCAGCATCTCTTGGACTTCAAAATAGGAAACACATGCTGTCAATTCAGAGCTCTCCTCTTTGGCCTAAAGCCCGCTCCAAGAATCTTCTCCTGGCTAATAGGAGTTTTTGCGGCGGAACTAAGGAGGCGAGGCATTACTATATTTTTGTTACCTCAACGACTGGTTGCTCCTTGGTCCATCCAAGGCCGTCCTTGCTTCCCACGTGAACACAGTAAGACAGTTGGCATTGGATCTGGGCTTCATAATCAACAAGAAAAAATCAAGGCTCACACCGACGACCTCGCCAGAATTTCTAGGGGCTGTAACAACCATCCCAGACTTAATTGCTTGTCCATCTCCCCACAGGGTAGAAAAGGTAATATCAGTAGGTACAAGGCTTTGCTCTGCCTCTTACTCGCCAGCCGGAACCTGGCTGACTTTCCTAGGCCTGCTAGCAAGTTTGGTAGATCTGATTTCTCAGTGCAGGTTATCTGACAATAGAGATTCTGTCATGGTGCCAAAACAATTGTATAGTTCTGAAAGCTCGTCACATTCCCGGGAAAGACAATCACATCGTAGACTTTCTCTCTCGGGGAAGCTACCTTCCGTCGGAATGGCAACTCAACTCATCAACAAATCGTGCCATCACGGAGAGGATCTTCAGTTGGTTCAGGCAGCCGCAAATAGACTTGTTTGCATCAACTTTGAACAAACAACTCCCGATCTATTGCACAAAGCACCGCGATCCTCCAGCCTTTGCAACGGACACTCTATTGATTTCGGCTACTCGGATACTCGGTTACGCCTTCCCACCATTTCCCATCATATCTCATGTACTGCAGAAAGTGAGGGAGGAGAGGGCAACCATTCTCCTCATTGCGCCATGGTGGCCCAGGACGGCCGTAATATGGCAAAAGGGTGTATCTGAGCTCCGCAGCGGAATAAACAAAATCGAGAAAAATGGCTTTAAAGTTTGGGTATTTGGATTTGATGTGGAAGTCACAAGAATGGATGTTCGATGATGGAGTTTGTCTTAATTTTTGCTTTATACCTTAAATTATTTTTGTATATGTTTTATTTTTTGAAATTAATTATCACCAGGACTAGAGTCATTTTTTTTCTAGATACACCCTTCCGCCAACAAAACCTGACAAATGGCGCCTTAGTCTCTTTATGGCAAAAGGGTGTATCTGCAGATACACCATACAAATCCTATCTATAGATACACCCTTTTGCCATATTAAGTGTACGAAATATATCTGTTGGTTAATTTGGCGAAGGGCTGTATCTTAAGATACACCTTTCTGCCATTAAAGCATCAGCATTACTCAATATTCTGAGGGCTGTATCTATAGATACACCCTTTTGCCATCAAATGTACAACCAAAATGTGAAAACGACTCAAGATAGCTCCTATTATCTCAAAACGAAAATTCTACCACATCTGAGAGTTGGCTAAATGAAAATTTCGAGCTCAAAGACCCCCCAAATGGAAAAATCTATAAAACCCACATTTTACCCAGATACACCCTTTTGCCATATTACGGCCGAGGAGGCCACGGTTCCCAGCTCTGACAAATCTCCTTGTGTGGATTCCAAGACCACTACTTCCGTTAATGGACCTTCTGAAACAGCCTGGGACGAACACGTGTTACCCCAACCCAGAGAGACTTTTACACTTTGACCCGGGCCTTTCGGAGAGAGCAGCAGATATGGCCTGTAGATTTCTCCGTTCCTCCACCAGGAGTACTTATGATTCAAGACTCCAGCGATTCTTCAGATGGTGCAACAGTCTGCAGATCATTCCGGCCTCTGCCTCTTTAGGTAAGATTACTGATTTCTCACGGATCCTTTTTGATGAGGGCTTATCTATCTCCTCAATAAGGGGTTACAGGTCAGCTATAGCAGCTATCCATTCAGGTTTCTCTAATGAGGAAACTATTTGTAATTCAATTTTCCTCTCCAGATTAACGAGATCCTTTTTCTTACAGAATCCTCCAAAGCGGAAACTTATTCCTAGATGGGATCTCCCCAGGGTTCTACAAGCTCCAGCCAAGCCGCCCTTTGAACCCATGCATAAATGTACCCTACTCAATCTCTCAATCTCTCAATCTAGCAGTAGCATCAGGCCAAAGACATACTATGATTCATGTCCTTTCTGTTAAGTCGGGTCATATCAGTTGGGAGATGATTCCAACACCCGGGGTTTCTAGCAGAAAATCAGAAATAATCCTCTAAGCCTTGCGAGATTGTCTTACCATCTATTAGTAACATCTCAATAGTATCTGAGGATAGGTTATGGTGCCCAGTACGAGCTCTCAAGTGGTATATCGATAGGACTAAGGGCATTCGCACTTCCCACCAATTGTTTGTCAGTTCTGTAGAGCCCCATGGGCCAGTGAGCCCAGATACCATTTCTCGGTGGATAATGCAAGGGATTAGGTCAGGTGGAACAGAAGCTCTTTCAACGGATGCTGTTAGATAGAGCTCATGATACAAGGGGAATTTCAGCTTCTTGGGCTCTCTTTCAGGGCACTTCAATGGAAGAGATCCTTCAGGCGGCAAATTGAGCTAGCCCAACACATTTGTGTCATACTATTCATCTGATGTAATTAGTCAGGACACGAGGTTCGCTTCTGCAGTCCTGTCATGTCCTCATCGTTCCTAGGCCAGTTATTAGTACTCGCCTTCTAGTAGATTGGCTATTGATAAGATTTGTTATTGATAAGCTTTGTATTACATGATATAGGTAAGTATAGTGCAGTGTAGTAAATCAAAATGCTCAGTAGTGAGCATATTATTTACTAACAAGCTATACTTACCTATATAGCTCCCCTCCTAGCTTCCTCCCCTGAAGACTGTCGCCCTTCTCTTGATACGAAAGAGGAAGTATAGGCGGGATGTAGGGGCATTATTTGTTCCGTGGGCAGACAGGTTTCCTGTGTGCGCTGAGGGCAGTCTTAAAATTAGACTCTTTCGAGGAGTTTTTACCAGTGGCTATTCGAGTTGTGGGTAACGAATAGCAATTTGATGAAATGATATTGGTAAATATAGCTTGTTTGTAAATAATATGCTCACTACTGAGCATTTTGGTTAAAGTGTCATTGGTTAGTTCTTGTCATGTGATGGTAAGATTTCAGTATGATTGCTTCTTGACTGTTTGCTACATGATCATTCTATCATAACTATACTTTTGATCGTTATCATTATCGCCGAGTTGTTTATCATTTTATAAGGCCTATACACATACAGCATTTTAAAATTTCACTTAGGGATTTTTTAATCTATATTTCCCCTCAGCCATCTGTTATTATCTAAATGTGCTCTATTATCCCTCTTAAAATGACCGATCTCATTCCTCAGATGTAATCATCTTCATATTCCTAATATCAACATTTTCTACCCTTTTCTTTTGTTTTTAGTCTGTTTTCCTCCTGACACAATATCCTTCCACATCTTCAACCTCTCTTGTGTCACTGTCCTACCCCCCCTCTACACTTGTAACCTTGATCATGATTGAAGCCTCTGGTGCTACATGCTTGTACAATACTTGACAAGTAGACCTCTAGACCACACCAAGGGATTAATTGGTCACTGGTTAATCAGGTCTTAACCTTAGCTTGGATTCTTTTGATGTCATTATCTACCTTGAATAAAAGTACCAAATTTCTTTGATGTTAGGTAATAAATAGCAAAATTAACCATTTGAAATCTGAGCCTAAAATATTAGGGAGAGAGCCCTTTGGAAATGCATGTTACTTAAAATGGAAATCAGCATCAATCAATATTTGAGAGAGTTTAGATTAAATCTCTGCTACGCTTAGTAGTCTTTCTGGACTGCTGATTATAACACATCACCCTATTAAGAAATCTTTGTGTACAAACATGGCATGTAAAATGTTACCAATTTATTACAAAATGGCATGATCACTTGGAAAAACTGCTGTCAGCCAACCACAAAATATCCACTCTTTGTGTATATATCGCATTTACTGACTTCACGACTCAAATATAAATTTCACCATTGGCATTAAATACAAAGGTTAAAGAGTTGTTTGACACAGAGTTGGGATTTCTCCATAAGGTTATTATATGTGATCCTCCACCACAAAACGACCAATAAGTCCGAATTTTTTTTTTTTAATCTCAGCACAGTTTGAAAGCTTAGATTCTAAGCTTAAAAATGATATACAACTTGTCTTCTATAGACTAAGCAAACCCTTATAAATTACAATGAGAATGTCAGACTGTCAGACAGGGTAATGACCAAAACAAGAGAGAAAATGGGCTTTAACCCGTTGAAGACTGAGCCCGCATATATGCGGGCTCAGTTTTCCCCGCTCGTGGACTGAGCCCGCATATATGCGGTCTGAGAAAATCGAAGAGACGAGCTCACTTTTACACCATTTATTTCACTCATTACTACATGAATAAACATAAATCCTTACTGATTCGAATGATTATACATTTGACATAGTGGTTTGCTTTGCTTTACTTTGAAATGATAACGATTTGGGGTAGAAAACACAGTTTCAAAACATTATTTCCTCTTGAACTCTTGAACTCGAACTCGCATAGCAACGCTCTGGCTCACTGCCGAGAACCGACCAATCAAAATAGGCTTGTGCGCACACGCTCTATTCATTTCCATATGAATTACGTTTACCCGCGATCTCTGCCTTATTTGCATAGTTTATGCAAATTAAATCGATCGACCACCTCGCCTCGCGTGCCGAGTTCTTTTTCTCCAGCTTTGCATGCCTCCGGATGGATTTTCATATAGAAACTTTTTTTCATTTTTGACTATTTTCCACGGAAGTTTATTTTATCATTGATCGGATTTTTGTTACACTTTTCTCATCAATTGTTCTGTCTTCATTTCTGACCTTCTTTATTACCGTCTCTTGTTCTCCATTATGAGCACTCTAATTTATATTTCTCTCACCCTCTTCAACAACAATATCGTCTTCTGTGCTCGTCTATTCGTTTAGAACAGAACAGAAAGAAAAAAAAACATCAAGAGGAAAGGTGGAAACAATGAGTACGATCAAAACTCATGAGGCAAAAAAAAATTAAAATAAATGTCAAATGCATAATGAAATAAAAGCAAAAGGTTAGAAATAAATAGATGAAAATCTTTTGGGGACGTTTCTTCTACTTTTTGTTTTACATTCATAGGTTTATTATGGAGTTCACGATTTCTCATCATCATGCAGCATCATATATACTTTCATTATTGCTTCCTCTGCTGAATTGTTTTCTGTATAAGGTAGCGTTATTCACATTTTATTGAACTACATAGTTTTACAGTATATTCAGTTAGTCGCCGTACTTTACAAACAATAAACCGAGTCCAGCTTGGGTTCTAACGGTTTCAAAAGCATGAATGGATTTCCTGTCTTTTCATCGCAGATGAGAACAAAGGAAATACGAACGAAGGTTGCCAAGGCCACGCCAGATAATCCCCCATTTTGTCAATGGAGCTCCAATCCAGGGGGCGGGGGGGGGGGGGGCACTTCCCCGTTTTGTGAAGGTCATCAATGTCTATAACTCAGCGAGAGGATCTAACATAATAAAACACTCATCGATTACTTTCTTTTCCAAAGGCGGATCAAAGTTGGTGGCTGTAGGAAAGAATAATATCGAATATATATATATATGTATTTAAACTTGTACCAGTGTACCACTTATAACAGAGGAATTATTATTGAACATTTCCCCTATTTAGACTTTAGAAGTTAGCGAAAGTCGAACCGATTTATAAGGTTTAAACTCTGTGAATTCATTAGTCTTCCGACCACTTCATGAGAGCTTATAATCTGCGGCAAAAAAAACCCAAAACGCGAGAATAGATAACACAGAATCCACACGAAACGATTCTGTAAAGATGATTATAATAAGAGAAAAATCGTTTTGTTTTTTTTTTTTTTTGTTTTTTGCCAAAGAAAACACACATTAGCACTGTGAAAATGGTTGTCCTTTTCTTACTACGAAGCTGCTAAAGTTATCAATATTAATTTCTTATAATATAATCATTTTACATAATTATACATCAACAAAATTGAATAACTTGAAAAGGCGACAAAATGGGAAAATACAGAATTATTCGGAGAAGCGTATAGTCTCGCTAAACTAATACATTCCTATAACAGCAACCCATCATGATGTTATAATAATGACTACTAATGAAATATTGTTGAAAAGGAAATATGAAGGATAAGACTGGAAAATACGAATGAAAGTAAATGACTTTATTCTTTCATTGTTAAATCAGCTGGAATTAGCATAAGACGAATTATTTAAATACATATAAAGCAATAAATAGAAAATATGATATGCAAACACGTTTATGAGTTATTGTCGCAATAATGTCTTATGAAAATAAATGAATAATACGTTAAAAAACAGAATTGTGATGATAATATATATGGCCGGCGGAACCGGGGGCCCCCAATATTTTTGCATCGGACATATAAAATACAACCGGCGGAAAAACAATTCGTTTAGACACCGGAATGGAGATAAACAAGAAACGATGGGAGAATAAGGATGAGAGAACGACGGCAATAAACTGATTTAGGCCTATTTCTTATCAACTATCAAACAAAATTCTCCAGTAAGTCGTCCGACAAAATATACATGTAGCTTGGCAGACGCTTACGGCAAATATTCACCATGGATGGAGGGGGGGGGGGGGGGGGGGCTTCTGGGGATCGGGCCATAAAAGGATAAGCGATCGATCAACAGGATGGTAAGGAGTATAATAATGCCAACTGCTAAGTGTGATTGCATTTTTGCACCTCAATGAGCTATTTTTTGTTTGTTTGTTTATTTGTTTTTTGTTTGTTTGTTTTTTGTTTGTTGATGTTTTTGCTTTCTGAAACCATCGATCCTCATTTAGACCATCTCCCTATTCCTGTTTAGAAATTAGGAGTAAGCGGAGCGAGTGAAGATATGGCCAATATTTTTCGTAATAGAAGTGTTAGTTTATCATAAAACTACGCTATGTAACTATACATATCACATTTTTGAAATGCATATGATAATAGTTTAGGGGGCTTTAGCATTTTTTGTGTGTGGGGGGGGGGTATTTGAGTCCACAAGCAGAGCCCCTTGTCCGTAGAACCTCGCCTTCGCGCCTGTAACATCAGCAGAAGCAAGATAGATTCAGATTCAGATTTATCTTTTTTTTAATTCAATTTATATTGGGCTATTCTCGATGTCATTCATAAGAACATAAATGGGATATTGGCAAATACACCCCCCCCCCCCAAAAAAAAGGAGAAAGTCCGAAGACCGAAAATTCTGCTCGGTTACAACCATGAAATGCATAAAATGCATAAAATGGAATAACTGATATATGAAAGGTAACCAGGGGCGGCGATACAGTGGGACGTGGGTTAGGGGGCGACCACCCCTACGATTTTTTCAAGTAGGTCCAAGTGAAAGCAAAGAAAAAAAAATAGGAGAAAAAGAACAAGAACAAAAAAGATGAATAAAAGGAAGAAAATAGTATCACAAAGGATAGCCCTGTACTGTAGCCCTATATTACCGTTATTCAATTGAGAAAAAAAAATGGCGTCAAGTTTAGGTCGTCTTGCCTCTCCTATCAAAATACCCGAGCGCTACATCTGAAGGTTACATTATAGAATAGTCTGGACAAATGAAATTTGCGCGATAAATAACTCGGGTACCAACCGAAGTCCCCCCCCCCCCCCCCCCCCCCAAAAAAAAAAAAAGTATGTTTTACATCCATCCTCATCTGACACAGGCTAATCTCTTTTCTTTCAAAACGGGTCTACAATGTAATCTTTTATTTTCAATAACAAGAAGAAGAAGAACAAGAACAATAGTAATTATAATAATGTAATTATATGATGAATATGATGTTGATAATGATGATGTTGTTGAAAAGCAACAACACCAACAAAAACATGATTATTTGTAAGACCATACCGAAACCTATATGCTTTCTATAAAGATTCTTTTTTCTTCATTATAAATCTAACATTTGGAACATCCCATTCACTCGATTATTTTCATATCTTTTTCTGGAATTACACTTTTCTCATCAATTCTTCTGTCTTCATTTCTGACCTTCTTTATTACCGTCTCTTGTTCTCCATTATAAGCACTCTATTTTATATTTCTCTCACCCTCTTCAACAACAATTTCGTCTTCTGTGCTCGTCTATTCGTTTAGTACATTACAGAAGAAAAAAAACACCAAGAGGAAAAGTGGAAACAAAGAGTACGATCAAAACTCATGAGGCAAAAAAAAAATTAAATGTCAAATGCATAATGAAATAAAAGCAAAAGGTTAGAAATAAATAGATGAAAATCTTTTGGGGACATTTCTTCTACTTTTTGTATTTACAGCAATAAATCGATGTATCTGCCTATTTGCTAGTTTCCCAAACTATGCCGTCATTCGAGAAAACCTAAGTCTAAAACGCGCAGCCCCTGCCTGCGCGCGCGTACTCCCCGTCCACCAATCCAATCGCGCCACCGCCATACTCTTCCTCTTCCGTTCTCGCCCGTCAGAGAAGTGACATCTATGAAGCTAAGTCTTAACCTAAATTGCGAGATTTTTACCTCCAAAAGCGTTTTTGGTTGCCTTTCGCAATAAAAATCCCGTTCACCATGTTTTCACACTCATTTTGGTGTATCAGATTTTTCCTGAGTCAACCTCCTTCACGGTAAATTAATGAAATTACTTTGCCGTTTTTCCTCACTTTCGTGGCTTTATTCACAGACGGTGTACTAGTACACTGCGTCGGGCTAGCCCCCGTGTCTGTAGGTGGTTGATTCAACGCGCTTAGACAAGCGGTCTTATCATACGTTGTGCTCCGTAATAGGAGTTTATTCCCACTCCGTCTTGTGAGTTGGTTGTTACCTTTATATAGATCTATACTGTTTTGTAATAATAATAAATTTATTACTATAAATGGATTTCTATATTTGTTGCTTGTCTTTAATTTCAGCCATGTCGAGGTCTCCGTTCGGCTGGCGTTCCCCAGTATTTAATACTTATAAGGGGACTCGCCCAGCCTTGGAAGGGTTGGCTGCGAGAATTTAATCTCGCACCAACATTATAACTTCCACGGAGCTTCGACTAAGGTAAGTTAGGGCCTACTTCGTGTACGGCTCGCCCCGTTATGAGTTCGCCGTCTATTTTGACGACCAACTCATGCGGGGAAAACCGAGAGAGTGAGTGCTGGAACACGGCCAATACCTCTCTCGAAGATAGAGACTTGTATAACGGTGGGAGTGAGTGCCTCCGGCCAATACCTCTCACCGATAAAACTGTGGGTGTTATCCCTGCCCACAGTTCGTCTCGCTCGAGCATCATTCCTCGCTCTCTAGCCATAGGTGTGATTGCTCAGGGATCGGCTCCTTTTGTCTCTCCGCACGCTTCTACAACAAGCAAGGCGGGTAAGGGAAAAAGAGAGTCGTGATCCTCCAAAAGTACTCCCTTCAGGGCCTACTACGGAGGCGGTGCCCGTTTCTAAGGGTAAAGGGGGCGATAAACATGCCCACCTGCCCAAGAAGCGTAAGCGCCAGAGTACTGCCCAGCCAACAGGCGAGGCGGACTCTCTCCCCTTGACACCGACTGTGTGTTCACCTCATGTGTCAGGGGGGACCAAGAAGAAGAAAGTTAGCCCCCAAGGGGCGACCACTTCTTCTGAGTTAGGCGTCTCCCATGAACTTTTGAATTATCTCAAGATCATTGTGGAGCGGAGTGGTTGGTCAGACTCTGTGTCTGTACTCCCCACCACGCCTGACTCCAACCCCTCCCCCCAAGGGGGAAGGGGGGATACCTGTACCCGACCCGACCCAGGTCCGGGTCGGATACCGGATCCGGTTCGGATACCGGTTCCGGTTCGGATACCGGTTTTGCCGGATATCCGGTTCGGATACCGGTTTTTACCGGATATCCGGTTCGGATACCGGTTTTTACCGGTTATCCGGCTAGGAACACTGGTTTTCCCTTGTTTACCACCACTGCTTCTAGTGGGTTGGGATCCGGTTCCTTTTCTCAGGTATCTGGCTCATTGTGTTTGTTTTCCAACACACTAGAGCCTTACCGCCCCACTTCGGGCGTCTCTCGACCACGTTCAGCTTTGATCGTCCGGTCGGGGCTACTCCCATTCCAGCGGCACTTGGTGCTCCGCCTGGGGAGGAATCCTGGGACTGCTTACACCGCCCTTCTTGGGATCAGGTTTCAGTCTGGATTTTCGGAGGATGATGCCTCTTCACAGGCTGAGATTACACCCCAGGCCTTTGGGTCCTTGGCGGTAGAGACTCAAGCCCTGCTGGAGAAGTTTCTTCCCGACACTTTTACAGAGTCGGGCTGATCCGGGACATCCGTCTCTCCTTTTTCAAGGTGAGCGTCCCTCCAAGGGCATCCCTCTTACGGAGGACTGTAAGCGAGTCTTCAATGACTTCGCCTCACAGCCTCTTGCACCCTTAGTAGGGTCCGTCCCTCGGCCGGGGATTTCACCTTCTCTAAACAGGACACTCTCGAATTATATTACGAGAAAGTCCCGTTCCAGTGACCTCCTACATGTAGGTGGTAGGCTTGGTGTCCACTTAAGAGTACACCTTGCGCCAAAATAGAGAGGTTCCCGTCCTTATTGGAAGTTCATTCCAGGACTGGCCTGAGGCTGACTGCCTACTTGGGTACGCTCCTTTCCCTTAGCGCTAGGAGCCAGCACCTCGAGATGTCCGACTCGGACATCCTGTGCTAGACGAAGCCCCTTGTCCAAGGACAGGCTCGTTGTAAAACCGTCCCTCGGCTGGGTTTTTCACCTTCTCTCGACAGGACACTCGATTAAATTACGAGAAAGTCCTGTTCCAGTGACCTCCTACATGTAGGTGGTAGGCTTGGTGTCAACTTTAAGAGTACACCTTACGCCAAATAGAGAAGCTCCCGTCCTTAATGGAAGCTCATTCCAGGACTGGCCTGAGGCTGACTGCCCACTTGGGTACGCTCCTTTCCTTTCGCGCTAGGAGTCAGCACCTCGAGATGTCCGACTCGGACATCCTGTTGCTAGACGAAGCCTTGTCCTGGACAGGCTCGTTGTGGTTGGAACTGTCTGTGTCGACAGCAATAGCCACCAATGCTAGGAGGAACTTACGCTTTCCTCTCTGGGCATTGCGGATGCGGACATACCTGCCCTCCTGGCCAGGGTCCCGCACTCCGGCCTTCACCTCTTTGGAGGTAAGGGGCCTGATGTGATTCAACTTGAGGTTGATTCACGCAAGCAGGCGACGGAACTTCTGAAACGCCTTAAGGCCTCGGCTCCTAAGCCGCAGGCCCAGGCTGTCTTTCCGCCTCCTAGACGCGGTGGCGCTTCCAGCTGCCCCGTGCACAGGTGCGCCCCGAGCGTTGGAGGAGAGGGTTGGCGGCCGTCTTCAGTACCTTCCCGCCTGGGAAGGAATTACCGACGACGTTTTGTGCGCCCCTTCGTGCGAGGAGGCTTCTGCATACTTTTCGCAAAGCCCCTCCCACACGGAACCGTCCGCCACAACCCTCCTACACTATCGCCCCCTTTCTAGAGCACATCTCCACCGAGATTCAAGAGCTGCTGGAAAAGGGCGCGATCGAAAGGGTAAGAGACCACCCCAGTTGTGCCTCTCCCCTATCTTATATTCCCAAATGCTCGGGGAAGCTCAGAATGATCTTGAATATGGAGGTCATCAATTCCTTCATACCAAGAGAGGTTTTTCCACAGGGAAACCTTGGCCTCGATTCTCCCGGCGATCAGACCGTCAGATGTGGCTATTTCGGTAGACTTGAAAGATACTTTCACATACCGATACACCCTTCTTCAAGGGACCTTCTAGGTTTCTCCTTCAAGGCGAAACTTTCCGGTTCGAGGCCTTAAATTTCGGCCTGAAACCGGCTCCTCGAGTGTTACTCGAGCAGTCTCTACCCTAGCCGCTTCCCTCAGGATCGCGGTCTGAGACTTTTTCACTTACCTGGACCACTGGCTCCTGGTGGCGAGCTCTGTGTCCGTCCTTCAGTCGCACATGGCCCTACTTCTCCGTACTACGCAAGAAGTACGATTCATAGCCAACTGGGACAAGTAGGAGTTGACTCCTACCCGCAGACCCATTTACCTAGAGTGCGGAAATTAGACATTGTGAACCAACTTACCCGCCCCAGTCGGGAGAGAATTCACGCAATTGTCTTTCTAGCTCGATCTCTTCGTCTCTTACGTCGAGTTCGGGCAGGCCGATGGCACCAGTTCTTGGACCACTTATCGAGCCATAGGGATGTCCTCAAAGACTGTTGGCTTCATATGAGGCCTTTTCCAACTTCATCTTCTGAAGTTTTCAAGCCCAGTGTAGACTCGCTCAAGGTGTGGATTCCTCTCTCCGAGGAGATCAAACGCCTACTTATCGCCCTGTTCGGACCAGGTGGTCTCGGGGGACTGGTCACACCTGTGCACCTTGCCCCACTTATTGTGTTGGAATTGATGGCAGTCCTCATGTCTCTCCACCTTTCGAGAACATGTTTGTAGGTCGCTCCGTCCTGATTTTGACGGTCAGCACCTCTGTTGCTGCTTACATCAACAGGCAGGGCGGGACTCTTCCCGCTACCCTGAACGATCTAACCGCCAAACTTAAGAGTGGTGTCGGCCTCACCGAGTGATTCCGATCGCCTCCTATGTTCCCGGGCGGGACAATCTGATTGCAGATTTGCTGTCCCGGGACATGTGTCCCCCCTCCGAGTGGTCACTGAATCAAGAGGTCTTCGACTACTTCAGTTCAGTCTGCGCCCATCTGGAGATAGACCTGTTTGCGACAGCTCTGAATCATCGCCTCCCGAGTTTGCTCTCGAGTGCGAGATCCGGAAGCTTGGGCCCTCGATGCGTTCTCCCTTCAGGGAAGAACTTCTGGGGTTACGCCTTTCCGCCGATCTCCTTAATTCCTCAGTTCCTGGGGAAGATTCAGGAGGATCAGGCGTGGGTTTCTGCTCATAGCACCTTGCTGGCCGAGGAGACCTTGGTTTCCTCTTCTTCTGTCTCTGCTGGACGGTCGGCCTCTCTCCCTTCTATGGAGAGCAGTCCTCAGATCAGCCCCTGTCGGGGATCCTCCACCATCGTCCGGCGGCTCTACATTGACCGCCTGGCCGCTATTGGGGAGGAAGCGAGGACTCTCAGAGAGAGCCTCCCAGTTCATAGTCCAGAGCAGAAGAGTTTCTACCCGAGCTGTTGTCAACTCGAGTTTAGAAACCTTCCATGCTTGTTGGGGAGAAGGGGTTTGTTTTCCCCGTTTCTGCCCCGGTGGGTGCTTTTACAGCATTTTTCCTTATTACTCCTTTCGATAAGGGCAGGGCCCTCTCTAACTTAGTGGTTACCGGTCCGCTATTACTGCGGTTCACCTTGGTTTTTTTCTGATGGTTCGGGAGTTTCGATCTCTCCCTTCCTGACTCATTTGCTGAGGTCTTTCTTTTGACACGCCCAGCATATCGCCAGTTGACTCCTGCGTGGAGCCTTCCTTGGTTTTGGACGCCTTGGCCAAACCGCCCTTTGGGCCGTTCTGCAAAGCGTCGTTACACCATCTCCCGATTAAGAACACCTTTCTCTCTCTACGGCCCCCGGGCATATCAGATGGGAAAGGCAAGGTGTACGTCTTGTCCCTCGACCTTCGTTAGTGCCAAGAATCAGACGGATTCTTCTGGCTTAATCGAAGTGTTCTTGAGTCCTCTGTCGGAATTCTCTTCCGTCATGGAGGATAAATCTTGGTGCCCTGTTAGGGCTCTCAAATGGTACTTGGATAGGACTACGGTTGTTTTTGTAAGGATGATCAGCTCTTCTCTTTTTCCATCACCTTTCTTCCCCAGCATCACGGGAGACTATCTTCCGTTGGATTGTCGAGGCTATCCAAGCTGCGGGTTCGGAGGCTCTCCTGTCTGGGAAGCCTCCCAGAGCGCATGACACTAGGAGTGTTCTACCTCCTGGGCGCTTTGTCAGGTTCATCCCTTTGGAAGACTTTTGAGGGCCGCCTTTTGGCGTTCCCCTACTTTCTTCACATCCTTCTATCTTAAGGATGCTCCTTCGGGTGAGGTTGGATTTGAAACCTCTGGGTTGAGAGCTGCTTCGTCGTCTCTGTCTGCCCCGCGTTAGTTACTCCCGTCCTGGGACATGCCACCCGGGTTTTTATCCGTGCTATTCTAGCAAATAGGTAGATACATCGATTTATTGCTGTAAATCAAGAAAATTATAACTAATTTTGTTATTTACTAGATAAATCTATGTATCTGCCTATGTCCCTCCCTCCAGCCCCTCTCCTTGTCTGACATGTCCTAGATTCTGTCTCTGACTGCTCGGAAGAGGAAGAGTATGGCGGTGGCGCGATTGGATTGGTGGACGGGGAGTACGCGCGCGCAGGCAGGGGCTGCGCGTTTTAGACTTAGGTTTTCTCGAATGACGGCATAGTTTGGGAAACTAGCAAATAGGCAGATACATAGATTTATCTAGTAAATAACAAAATTAGTTATAATTTTCTTGTTTACATTCATAGCTTTATTATGGAGTTCACGATTTCTCATCATCAGCATCATACTTTCATTAATGCTTCCTCTGCTGAATTGTTTTCTGTATAAAGGAGTAGCGTTATTCACATTTTATTGAACTACATACGGTATATTCAGTTAGTCGCCGTACTTTACAAACAATAAACCGAGTCCAGCTTGGGTTCTAACGGTTTCAAAAGCATGAATGGATTTCCTGTCTTTTCATCGCAGATGAGAACAAAGGAAATACGAACGAAGGTTGCCAAGGCCACGCCAGATAATCCCCCATTTTGTCAATGGAGCTCAAATCCAGGGGACGGGGGGGGGGGCACTTCCCCGTTTTGTGAAGGTCATAAATGTCTATAACTCAGCGAGAGGATCTAACATAATAAAACACTCATCGATGACTTTCTTTTCCAAAGGCGGATCAAAGTTGGTGGCTGTAAAAAAGAATAATACCGAATATATATATATATATATATATAAAAGAAAAAGACCAGTAGACATTTCATGCTTTTTTCTCCAACTATTTTATTTTCTCACGAATTTTCGACGATCCTCTCACCGTCTTTGTCAAGTGAATAATGACAAAATTTTGAAAACTTATCCATGTAGCGTTTCCAAGACAATGCGCGATTAGTTTATAAATAACCGGGCGATGCGCCCGGTTATTTTTTTTTTTTTTCTTTTTCTTTGATATTACTCCAACACGTGGACTTTCTATTCAAAAAATATATATATATATATATATATATACAAATAAATATATATGTATATATACTTGTACCAGTGTACCACTTATAACAGAGGAATTATTCTTGAACATTTCCCCTATTTAGACTTTAGAAGTTAGCGAAAGTCGAACCGATTTATAAGGTTTAAACTCTGTGAATTCATTAGTCTTCCGACCGCTTCATGAGAGCTTATAATCTGCGGCAAAAAAAAACCCAAAACGCGAGAATAGATAACACAGAATCCACACGAAACGATTCTGTAAAGATGATCATAATAATAAGAGAAACATCGTTTTGTTTTGTTTTTTGCAAAAAAAAAAACACATTAGCACTGTGAAAATGGTAGTCCTTTTCTTACTACGAAGCTGCTAAAGTTATCAATATTAATTTCTTATAATATAATCATCATTTTACATATACATCAACAAAATTGAATAACTTGAAAAGGCGACAAAATGGGAAAATACAGAATGATTCGGAGAAGCGTATAGTCTCGCTAAAATAATAAATTCCTATAACAGCAACCCATCTTGATGGTATAATAATAACTAGTAATGAAATATTGTTTGAAAGGAAATATGAAGAATAAGACTGGAAAATAAGAATGAAAGTAAATGACTTTATTCATTCATTGTTAAATCAGCTTGAATCAGCATAAGACGAATTATTTAAATACATATAAAGCAAAAATAGAAAATATGATATGCAATCACGTTTATGAGTTATCGTCGCAATAATGTCTAATGAAAATAAATGAATAATACATTAAAAAAACAGAATTGTGAGGATAATATATATGGCCGGCGGAACCGGGGGCCCCCAATATTTTTGCCTCCAAAAAAATGTGGACCCCCCATGTGTGTGATGACGACATCGACTATCGGCGATGTCCTTTGAACCGTTTTTTGTTTTGTTTTGTTTTGTGTTTTTTGCCGGGAATGTCGACAACGGCGACGATATTGGACTTTTTGGGGGTTGTCAACAAAATTTTTGTCGGGAATGTCGACGACGGCGGTGACTGGGCCCCTTTTTGTAGCACAATAGTAACATTCCCTGCATGGTTCCCATATTTGGGCCCCACCAATCTCAAAAACGTTCGACTGGCCCTGATAGAATGTGGTAGACGAAGAAAGAAGGAAACAAATCAAGGGAGACAAAACGGAAGGATAAGATAAAGGAATAACTATAATTATGATAAATGAAGATAATGGGGGGAAATAAAAGAATAGCCCAAGGATAAACGACGAAAAAAGAAGAACAAAATAAAATTTACGAAAAAAGCAGACATGAATCATGTGAATAAGTGAGAAATAGGAATCTACAACGAGAATTTAGAATTGATAAAAAAACAAAACAAAACAACTCAAAACAAAAACAAAAACAAAATAGGGAGTCAAAGGGAAGGGGGATGGGGAAGACAAGAAATGCAATCAATAAATAAAAAAAGACGATTGGAAGTAAAAGTATTTACTCTCGGAAAAAGAATACAGGCAGAAAATTAGGATGAAAGAGATGAATTTCATGGAGATGGAAGAAACAAAATGAGGTGGAATTGATATGTCGTATAAATTCACCAACCCCGTATCCATCTGTCTAGAGAGAGAGAGAGAGAGGGGGGGGGGGGGGGGGGTAAAATACAACCGGCGCAAAAAACATTCGTGTTGACACCGGAACTCATAAATTATTCATTACTTCCGTCGGCACTAGCCAATAAGGAAACAAGAAAATGAATTATGCATGAGGTATCGCGCAGTTTCGTGCACCGAACACTATGAATATTCAGTAAGCCAGCGGCAAAAGCGATGAAGGCGCTGATTGGCTATGAACGCAGTAGACCACACCTCCTCCTTGACAACCACGCTTCGTTGAGCTTGTCAGGATTTTTACCGTTCCCAGCGGGGGAATCGCACTGCGCTTTACCGTCTTCAACGGGTTAAAGAAGCGTGACCATTTAAGAGTGCCTAATCTGTGTCCTATTGTTTGTTGCACAAAAGGTTGAGTCAAAACTCCGAAGTATACACTATGAAGTACTCATTGGATTGGGTTGAAACTTTCCATACCTTTAGAATAGATATATTTCTTTCCTTCTGTAGATTTTGAATATCAGGCAATGCAAACCTATTGCGTTATACCAGAAAAGCGATGTGAAGTACGATCCCAATAAGCTCAACTCAAAAAGTTTGAATGTCCATGAAAAAATGGTCATTTTGAATGAGAGTAAAAACATATTTCAATACGGTATTTTACTCCGAAATTTTATCAGATGGTAGATTATTATCTATACTTTCAGGGAATACCAAAAACTTAAAATATATATTTCCACCCCATACCACCTTTTTCAGCTGTTTACTCTAGGACTCCCATTGTGACTTATTGGTCGTTTTGTGGTGGAGGGTCACATATGTGTTATACCCGACCTGACCCAGCATGTGAGTTCGCGGAGTGGCGGTGCGGAGAGATGCTTTATAAGCATGATCACTGTTTAGGGTTTTTTCGCGTAAGCTAATGAATGATGTCACACTTTGTAGTTATGTCATGTTTGTCCATATTCAGCTTATACATGTATGATTATTATATCTATCTCTATATCTCTTTCCCTATTGTTTGTCCATATGCAGCTTATACATGTATGATTATTATATCTATCTATATATCTCTGTTTTCCCTATTGTTTGTCCATATTCAGCTTATTCATATATGATTATTATATCTACATGTATCTCTATATCTTTATGTTTTCCCTACTGGTTGTCTTTAGGTATATCCATTCCATTGTCTTTTTATTGTCTAAATCCTGCATATTTAGTGTCTCATTTTTAAATTTCATTTTACTTTATCACCCACTGCTCATGGAGTTGTACCTCATCCACCCCCTCTCTGTTTGCTCCCTCTGTTTCTCTATCTCCCTGTCCCACTTTCTCTGTTTTTTCTTCTTCCTCTTCCTCTTCCTCCTTCCTAATCTCTATCTCTGATTCTGTCTCTCTGTTCCCCCTCCCTCCTCCCTCCTCCCTCCTCCCTCTCCCTTTCCCGCTCCCACTTCTTTAATTTTTTCTTTCCCTCTCTTTTCCCCCTTCTAAATACCATACATTAATCACATTCTCTCTCCTATGATGTATCCCTTCAAGCAGATTTGTTCATGTAGAGCAGTTATTTGTAAATCAAAGTTGATTAACTCAAGATAGAACACACTACATCTGACTAGATAGGCACTGCACTCATCCACGGAACCATGGATATGTAAGGCAACCTTCTTTGCACACCACCCTAAACTCTGGTATCATTTTCTCTTCTGTCATGTTGATAGTCTCATCATAATAACCCTCTAGAAAACCCATGCTCATAGTGAGATATAAGTAGCTTTTATTATTTTGGTAAATATTGATTGAATGTTTAAATCATTTCCCTGTGTGCCAATCACACATATAGTACACATCTAATACCCCTTTGATAATCTCCTAAGAGCACATGATAGGAGCAGAATAAGAGCATTATATGACTTCATGCATGTATCCGCATACAAATAATGCGCATTATATTTAGGCTGCTAATATGTGCATAATACCCGCATTTTCTGGTGAACGCTAGGTTTATGATTGTGATAATCCGGCCCAAGCATTATGCCATTTTAGTATGCATAATAGAAGCATGAGTTTCTGAAATAGGTATTAGAAACCATCCCCATCCGGATTATATACATTTAGATTTTTTTCTCCTATACTTAGAAGGGTACTTTTAAGTAATACTCAACACCATAGAATTAAAACTGTTGTTAAATATGCTTCTCGTAATTTCAATACCTAACCCCCAACATTTATTAGAGATATATTTTGATGAAATAAAACATTGTGCGAAGATGTATGTAGCTGCTTACCTTCACCCCTTTCAAAATACCCTGTGTCATTCAGTGTCATATTGCCATACATATTATAGTGTTCATAGATTATGTTTATACTCTAAGCTTGAAATAACTTGGGCTGGAATGATATGATATCTCTAAAACAGGTTATTTAAGTTTCCTGGACTATATCAAAATTCATATCTGTATAGCAATCAATTTCATTGGATCTCTGGTTTCTTATACATATGACAGTGATAACATTTATCAGTTAGTGTTCCTTTTGTTGTATACACGATTTCAAATTTGACTTTAAAAATTAGCTGGTTTAGAGATGCGCATCTTTCATCAATATGCAATCATTTATTATCAAACCAATAATCAGTCAAATAATAGGGACCGAAATCATATAAAAATGGAGTCTAGACATTAAGAATATGAGTCCTATTTTGCACATGGCACTAAAGTGTTTGAGTTGGTATCTAACCTCTTCTTCCACTGGTCACTGCAAGATACTCACATGTGTGATAGGTAGACTCTGACTAAGGAGTAGCAGTCTCTTATACCTGCTTCAAACCAAAACAAAAGAAAGAGAAGGTTGTGGTGTGCAAAGAATCTGATGATAAAGTCATCCCTTGGAACCGGTGATATGCCAGGAAACCATTGAGGACCGGGGACTGAGCATCTACTCGACCCACTCACTAACTATTATTCATTCACTTGTTACGAACCACAGTAGGAAGTTGAGAGAAGACGCCTGAGCTATTTCCTCTTTCCCAGATCACCAGCCAAATTTTGTTATTCTTGTTGGGTGATCTTTATTCCTTGGACTAATTATTGGGTCATGTGTAGACCTCAGGGACATACTACATAAACCAGACAAGTCTTGACATTGATCCTCTTACCATTTTGTGGTGAGTGCTTATACATCTTTTACTCTTTTACAACAATACACAATTACTTCGAATTTTGTCATGAAGTTTGATCATAGTAGTTATAAAACCTTATAACTTGATAGATGCTAATAGGAAAATACTGCAGCTTGTTAATTGCATGAAGCCTAACTATATTGCTTATCTAATGTCTCATTCCATAACAATTTATTATTTACACTTTTAGTGGTCATTAATATTAAGATCCAACGCTTAGGCTTAGTTGTTTTTGTGTCACATGGTATTCTCTTATTTCAGCTAAACACTTCAAATCACATTTATTTTATTAGGCCGCCTTCTCAATTGATATTCCACTGTATATGCAAGGTACATGCTAGCTATGAATACAAGCATGATCCTGTATAATTATGTTAGTTTTACTTATTGTAAAGTGTCACTGAATAGTGTTAAAATCACCTTCCAATATAGCATGGAGTGAAACTTTAAATGACCCAGCATGAGAGTAATGGATATTGCCCACATTAGTTCCAACACCTAACCACATACCATTTACCTTGAACACCCCCCCCCCCCCTAACTCCCCATGTTTGGGGGTACATTATTGAGATCTAATGAGTAAAGAGGCATACCAAACATTCTTCAGCATCTGTCTATCATGAATGTTAGAATTGTTGGGAGTACAAATACTTTCATTTCATTGTTGTAACTGAAGTCATGCTAAGATGAAATGTAGCTGTAACTTGGGGGATGGGTTATAAAAGTTATAAAGGTTTTCCCTGAAACTCTCCTGAGTTTTATTGCTAACAGTAATGACATCCCATTTGATATCTTGATTAATGATCATGATACTCCTTTATGAAGGAAAAATAAAATATCATTTGCATTCTGCATTTAGATTCCTTGAAAATTTCTTTGGCTTGCCTGATCGCAATACTTCTCTAAATATTAGATAATAACAGTTCCATCAGAGTAACCTGGTGCCCTTTTATTCTCATCTATGTGATGGTGCCTTGGCTCATACAGTAAAGCTGACCTTTATATAGATTCCCATCCGACCAAGATCGTAAACCAGACACCAAATGTAATTACTAACCTTGCCATCAACACACATGCCTGGCTCATCGCTTTTGGCTTATTCACTAGAACAATTAGAGTACTTGATAATTGCTTATAGAGGCACTTATCTAACACCAGCACCTAATAACAATAGTTTTATAAGTTTTGCTTGTAGTTTCAAAACTTTAAGTTAAAATGGCATTAAACTGGCAAAACTTGAACAGTGCCGCCTTACAATAACTGCTAATTTGAGATTATAATTTGAAAATTAATTGCATTTTTTATTTTGGATTTTGACTAAGAGCTGTGTGGAAAATAGGCACATTTTATATTTCAAACTATTATTTTTGACGGGGTCCTCCATCAAAGTCTCGGCCCATGTGAACGTAATAAACTTTAAATTTTGCAAGCTTGTGGTTAGGAATGACCTTACTGTTCATGTTAAATTTCTGGGTCATACCCTTCACACGAATTATTAACACAGGATCTGTATGTGTATTGTACACATAATCGGTATCTACTTCCGGGGTTAACCACGAAGATCGCTTGGCTTGTAGTTTAAGTTCGTTGTCTAGGATTCATGTGAACCCTCGTTGCGGTTAGGGAGTCATGGTTTAATTCGTGAACTAAAAGTTTCGAAACCACAAGTCACGTATAAACATATCTTATGTGAGACCTCAAGGGAACTATTGCAATTTACATTCCACCTTTGCAATTACACAATCATACTTGATAGCTTTTTTGTGTAATGAATTCAGCAGCTTCAGATAAAAACATTAATGTTTTGACAGGTATGATATTACCAGTGTTCATTTATGATTCTGTTTAGGTTGTATAAAACCTACTCTAACCCAATACCCAACTTAGTTCAATCATGGACCTAACATTATTCCTAATACTAACCCTAAACCCTTATCCTAGCAGGGAGATGGTAGTTTTGCTTAAATCTCCCATCTAGCTCCCTGCTTATAGTATGTATTGAACAAAATAAAGCCTGGAGTAAATGTCACAGCAGCAAATGTTCAGTCACCTCAAATTATAATCAACTGAGGGATAGATGTATGTTAGATGTTCTTTCTTTCTTACCATGCATGTTATGAAAGCTTATTGAGTATTATACACTGTTAGCTAACTCATACAGAACTTAAACTTCTACCTTCATAAATGACCTTTAGGAAACAGAAAAACGCCCCCATCCTATCTCATCATCTGTACTTCAAATGAAATCAATCATAGTAGCACTACCACTGCCAAGATATGTGTTTGACCCTAACAATCTAGGTCATGTACTTCTAGACTGCACAAACCTTTATCAGACATGAACAATCTAGGTTTAACTTGAATACTACTACTGGTAGGATATATATGGGAGAGTGTTTTCCTAGAATCATTTGTTTTTTTTTGCCATTCCAGCAATCTGACAGTGATTTATGATCAATGTATGACAGAGATATATACAAAGACAATGTGTAGACATTAGTAGTAGGGGGGTGGAGATTTTTTAAATGACCCATGATTTGCTTAGGGTATATTATTTCTATATATATATATATATATATATATATATATATATATATATACATGTATATGTAAAGATGATTATTGGAAGTGATGTCATAACAAGAATATGGTATATTATATACTCACACCTAGGTAGGCATATCAGTTCCTCTTGATGAGTTTAAAATATTTGTTTTCTCTCTGTTTCTAAAAGAGGAAAACACATATGTGACAGGGGAAGAAAATAATGTTTGGTATGAAAATGAAGAAGAGAAAGAGAAAATGAGGGAGTGAGAGATAAGAAAATAATGTTTGGTATAAAAATGAAGGAGAAGATGGAAGAAAAAGAGGGATTAGGAGATAGTGAATGACTGCATAATGAAGGGGGGCCCAAATTTGATAGTTATCAACATTGTTGAGGGGAGAGAAGTATATGATATCATTAAAAGAAGATAAATTTTTCAAGATCACTAAGGGAAATCTTCTACAGAGTAATTTATGTGCTCCCAAGTCACCTTTCAATATATCAAGTTATACCACAAGACACATGGGTTATGTCATAAGGAATTGTCAAAGAGACAGTCTAGAACATTACAAATCATGTACTTAGGCCCTACCAGACCTTAACCCCAACCCTAAACCTATATGGCAAATGTGTAAATAATGATGTTTATTGGAGGAGCACATGCATTGTTTTTATGGGTTTTTTTTTTAAACAGAAATATGGTACCATATAAATCCTGTGGATCATCATCATCATTATCATCATCATTATCATCATTATCATCATTATCATCATTATCATCATCATCATCATCATCATCGTCATTTAAAAAGTGTCACATAATTAATAGATCTTTAGCACTTGATGAATAATATCAAATGAGCTTCATACCGTTATCACATCATCCTTTGAACTAATATTTTACCATTTTTTAACTACTAACACATTACTTTTTGTTATAACTTAGGTCATGCAAAATTGGTTAGAAGAAAATTCCTTGTTTGTCCTGAAATGCCTAACAGGTATACCATAATAAACAAAATTGTATTGTGTGTGGTTCATTTAGTTTGTTAACACTTATTAAAGTTCATGCTTTCATTAATGAGGCATGATGGCTCAGTGGTAGAGCAGTGGTCTTGTAACTGGGAGGACCTGGGTTCGAAACCAAGTGGATGCACTAGTGCCCTTTGGTAAGGCATTAATCCTCATTACCAAGTCCCTCAGAGAGGACTTAAAGCCGCTGGTCCCCTGGTTGCTTACTTAAAGCGTACACATGCTTTATAAGCAGTCAGGTAGAATAAACCATCAAACCAAATGTTTTACACCTAGAAATAGTCCATGTATTTGCATTTCATTATTTATAAATGATGCCCAGGAATCAAAAATTTTAATGAGTAATTAATAGCACATGATATTAGTTTTAAGCTTCAAGCCCCTGCTGGCTTTTTGGTAACATTGGTGTTCCTATACAGTGTTGATTAGATGACATCAAGTTTAGAAAACAGAAGTAGTGGATGTTATTTATGACCTATGACATTATTTTTTATGTTGATTGATGTGGTTGTTACTACTTTTTAATTGATTAAAATTGAATACCGTGAAATAAACAAATAATGTTATCTTGTAGAAACACTTAACAAAGGGTAACACATTGCCATTATTACCCACGCCGATGAAATCGGCAGGGTTATGTAAAGGGCTCCGTATGTTTGTTTGTTTGTTTTTTTTTTTTTTTTTTTTGTATGTTTGTTTGTTTGTTTGTTTGTGTACAAGATAACAAGAGAACGGGTGAACGGATTTGCACCAAATTTTCAGGGAATGTTCAGAAAGTGACAGGAAAGAATCGATTAGATTTTGGTGATGATTGGTTGACCCCTGCACATTCTGTGTGACCTTGAAGTTTTGACCCTGTAGTAAAGTATAGGAACTTCAGTTCAGATAGTGACAGGAAAGAAACTAGAAAGATTGATGACCCCAAACTTCGCCTGCAGATGCAGAAATATTTTGGCCAATCAAAACACTCATTACTTCGTCTCACCAAAAGTCTATTTCAGGTTTATGAATTTTAGAAGACTTTTAGACCCATTATTTGCCATTTCACTTCAAATCCATACGAGCCTGCAATGAATATTCAAAGCCAACGTATCCCAGCAACAAGGGATTTTTCGCGCGCTTGAACTACTACTGCGAAAGTTAAGCGGCTATGTACGGTATACTAGTAATAGGCCATAGGCGGCTCTATAGCTTATAGCTAGCTAGCTAGCTAGCTATCGCGATACCTTTTTTTATCTACAAATTCATTTAGATTCAGGCTACCCTAGCCCTACGGCTTCTCCTCTATTTCTTATCTTCTGTGCATTTCTGTTTATTTTCCCCGGTTCTTTCCACTTTGTTGTGGAAGTTTTTGTGATTTATTTTATCCTGGTGGACGTGTAGTACGTGATTTTAATTGTTTTCGGTGAAAATCTGGTGAGTTTGTTCGACGTGAGTGAGTTTATCGCACTCGCGAGCGTTCGCGTGTGTTGATCTGAGTGAGTGGGCTGTGTAGCTAGCTGTACGTACATAACTATACACAGCGCTGTCGCGAAGTGACGGCGATCTGGTCGGGCTAGGCCAGGCTAGGCTAGGCTAGGCTAGGGAGTACATAACCCCAGGGAGTACAGTGCCTGTGCCTGGCTGACTGTAGTAGGATTGAACTTTTTTCTTTGGGTTATAACGGTCCTGTCATTTGAGATTTGAGTTAGTTTATAACTCATTTATGTCTGTTTGAGTGGATTTCGTAGTTGTAAAATATATACAAAAACTGTATTTTTTTTAAATTTGTGTGGATTTGCAAAATTTGGTGGCTGATCGAGGTTCGCCGAATATATGCACGCCAGTATCCACTTTGACTTTGTTGATGGGTGGTGACTGAGCTGAGTGAGTAAGCTCTGTGCCTCGCATGCATGTCATTTTGAAGTCGAGATCCAACTTATTTTGCCGTCATATTTATTTTATCCAAGCCCGATGAAAAAAAAACAACAACCCCAATTGCAATGTAATTTAAAGATAGAACATGAATACATTTACTAACACTTACATGACTGAACACTGAATACAAATTGCTAACATTTTTTTCCTCACCACGCCACGCTCTCTGACATGTCTAATCAATTACTTTTAGGGGAGAGATGTTTCAATAATAAAATATCTTTTTCAGAAGAATTTTTTCAAGGGTGGGGACACACAAAGCTATGACCTGGATATGGCAAAATTTATTGGGGGGGGGGGTAGATGTGCCTCTTGTTTTCCCCTTTGAATGGCTACTGCTTACAAAAATAATCGCAACAAAACAAAACCTATAGGCCTATTGGGTTTACTTTTTTTTATACACGACAGGGGAACCAACCAGTAAAAATATATCTGCAGTTTCAAGAATAATAGCTCCGCTAAGGCGTGGGTCTGCCGCCTTTGACGGCCTTTCTAGTTTCTTTTTATTTCGCATCTTCACTCTAAAAACTGTTATTTACATGAGCCTTTAAATTGGAAGAAAACATATCACACAATGTGTTCTATTACTTTAAAGGTATAATAAATTAAAAACAGTAATAACAAGGAAAGTGTCATGGAGGAAAATTGTGAATTGAGTTTATGTTCTTTGAAGATGTCTCTACACTTTCTCTCTCTCTCTCCCATTCTCTCTCTCTCTCTACTGTATATTAAGATATAAAAGGTATTCTCTTTCAAAATGAAAACACCTCTAGAAATAGATACATGTAGAGTGTATACTGGCCAACTGGCTAAACATGATCTGTAAAAATAGACTGTTGAAATATGAGAGGAAAGTATTCATTTACAAAGAGCAGCTGTACTACATAGTGCTATTTAATCTATTTCTAGAAGGTGTTTGAACCCAAACAAATGGGAATGGATATAGGTCTTCATGTGTGGATTTAACCTTCTTGGTATAGCAGGCTGGCTGGCTGACTGGTTAGCTGGATAAGAGTAACACTATTATCAGAGACATCAAAAGTACAAATGCACTGTCATACTGCATGTTAGATCCATATTCACTTCTAGATGTACAGTGTATTGTGTCTGAAAGCATCATATCAAAGCTTTCTATATGTATCGCTATCTGTGTGCAATGGACGAATAGTAACATATTTGGGTATGATCTGCCTAAGTGACTGGATATTGAACAATATTTTATAGTTCTCATTTGGAATGGACTGATATTGGGAAGAGATCTGATGCTGATATTGGCAAGTAAGTGTACAAAGTGAGAGAGAGAAAGAGAGAGAGAGAGAGAGAGGGAAAGAGATATGCTATCATCTTGAAGGGCAAGGAAAATAGACATGGAAATGTCATATGGTTGAATCAATAGTAACTGTCTGCTTTACAAGGATGTCTTCTGTCTTGTATGCTGATCTTCAGTTTTACACTATATAGAATAATATTAATATTGCTTAGTTCTAGATCCTCATTGATATCACTGTGTATCATTGGTAAGTATCAGTATTGATCTATTCTTGCTGATTGCTTTTTAGTTTCTTTCTCACAAGTAAGAGTGATATTGCTCTACTGCAGGCAATATAATTTACATTAACATTGTTTTAGAGAATGATTGATTGATGATTTATTTTACCTGACTGCTAATGAGAGAGTATTTGCTTGTTTGTGAGCAGCAAGGGGCACATATGGCTTTAATTACATGAGGGACTTTGTAATTGAAAATTAATGCCTTATAAAAAGGCACTATAGCGCATTGAGTTGGTTTTGAACCCAGAACCTACCAGTTACAAAACACAATCCCTGCACAATTAATGATTATTCATGTCTTAAATACTCTTTCTATGGTTTCTATGGAGGCAATACTATAGTTAATGTGTGAATACTTCTACATTCTCCTCCATTCTGTCGCGCCTTTCCATTTCTTCTCCTGTCAACTTTCTCAGCTTTTTTCTTCTTACTCAACAGTCCTTTTCGGGACTAACCACATGGTGAACCGTTGCTTTTATCTGTACATTTATATGCATTCTGTATCATGTTTGTTGTTGGGGCCCCATGGAAGACCAACTGTTGTTGAATGGGCCACCCCGTATCAATCAATTAAAAAAAAATAAAAAATTTAAGCCTTCTCAACGTTACTACCGATATCCTACAAGCAATAAGATTTGAATTTGTTTGTTTTGTGTAGTATCCTACAAGCAATACGATTTGAATTTGTTTGTTTTGTTTTGTGTAGTATATATAGTATTGTATTTTGAGAAGTAGAAGGGCACAACTCCTTTCTATTCACATTGACTTATTGCCTTACTAGTTCTCAGTAGTTAACATATAGATATGTATTGAGTGCATGAAAAGGAGATTCATCACATTCTTTACTATGTTACTCACAACTTCCCAGAAACTTATTACCAAGGTACAAAGTCTATGACATCAATATCATTCAGTTTCCGTTCTGCACTTGTGTTACAAGCACTTGGAAATGACTCTCTCTCTCTCTCTCTCTCTCTCTCTTTGTCTGTCTCTTATTGTTGTAGTTGTCTATCACACGTTAATCATCTGACACAAGTTTGTGTGTGCAGAGACCATGTCTCTTTATTGTAGTTTGCTTGAGAAAAACCACAAATGATCTTTTCTCTCAGCTGAACAGCTGGAAGTATTTATTGTTATTCTGAATTGTACAAAGCAGTGATTTCAAGGAGATACCGTGAGTTGTATTCATTTTTAATAGCAGAGATTTGTTGTTTGTGTTGTCATTTATGTATGCTTTGATTTTGGAAAAAGGCTGTACAGAGCAGTATCATCGAGGTATCCTGTATAGGATCTTGGGCAGATTATCAGAGTAAGATCTTTATCCCTTAGTAAATTATGGATTTTGATATTTTAGTTTTTTATCTTTCTGTAACTATTTGGGTCCTCTACCATTTCATTTTTTAAATAAATATTTTGAAAGATATTGTAAGCAATTTGGGATGGTAAAAATAAATCATTTTCTAATTTCTCAGTATTTTGTATTATTCATCTTCTTCTTTCTTTCTCCTCCTCTCCCTATTTCTCCCAATTCCCCATCATTTTTTTCTGTCTGTCTCTTCTCTTTTTCCTCTAAATCATTTTGTGTTATGATTGTTCTACTTCTACCCTCTAGTTTCCTTCTTCTCCTTGTGTATTTGAGAAACTACACTGTCAAATATGATCCTCAAGCAGTCTTCCTAAGTCCCATGGCATGTCTCTGATTACCAGTAATGCATGATCATAGAGAGTTATAAATAGCTTGTTCATCTCATATGATCCCTTCATATTGGATCAGGTGGTGGTGGTGGTAAGAAAAGCTATGTTGTATTAGACAAGACTGTTCTAATGCATTTTAATCATACCTTGAGAGCACTTTGGTGTCAGGTTTTGTTTTATCATAAATCATTTATGAATATGAGTCCTGAAAGATAAAGTTGAGTTCTGGTAATGCAATTACATTCTGAAAGAAACTGTCTCAAAGCGACTGGGAAGGTTGATCATGTCTAGATAAGCATCGGTATATACTGTGAGGTTTTGGAATCATCAAAATAATGGCATGAATGTTGGCCCGAACACTTCAGCTCTAACATCATATTTCGAATATGAGGGCATTTGAAGAGCAATCCTTTTCAGGGGACATTTCAACTATGATGTTCTTGCATACTGATATGAAATGAAGGAGAAAGCTCACAAATTATTTTCATGTTTCAAAGAACTCAACATTCTCTTTGAAGTACTGTCAAAATATCTTCACCAGTGTTTAAATTGTGCATATATATATTGTGAAAAAATTAGCAAAGAGAGAGAGAGAGAGAGACAAAAAGGAGAATTTGGGCAGAAAGGAAAGAAATAGAAGCTAGAGTATCTAATAGGAAAGAAATAGAAGCTAGAGTATCTAATGGGAAATTGAGGGGGAGGGAGAGGGAGGAAGGTAGTGAGACAGAGAGAGACACAGACACAGACAAAGACCCGATTTACACCAAGCTTTTAGGCCGGCCTAAAGCTTGGTGTAAATGCAAAGCCGGCCCGAGGCCCTCCCAAATTTGGGACTACCTCTGGAGGTAGTCTCGGGCCTGCCCAAGGCCGGCCTCGGGCCGGCCTTATTTTGGTGTAAATGGAAAGGAGGCCTCGGGCCCCCCAATTTTGTGCGCGATGTGACGCTGTTACCTAACAACAAACAAAACGCGCAAAGTACATCCGGAGTATCTGGCGTGTAAGCATCAACTGAACTAACCTCCGACATATTGTATTATAAATTTGATAAAGATATCAAAACAGACGACATTATTCCTGAACTATCACCTTAAAGTATCCTTTTTTGAATTTCCTGATGCTGGTAAGAGTTTTCTTATTTTGTTCCTGAACGGACTGCATTTTTGTAGATCATTATCGACACGTGCGATAAATAAAATGTTTTGGGCGACACGTGCAGTGAGTTTTGGGAAAGGAGGCCTTAAAATGCCGGCCCAATATTTGGCGTAAAAAATGCTAAAAATTGCGGGCCTCGGGCCAGCCTTTTGGTGTAAATCGGGTCAGAGACACAGACAGACAGACCAAGATAGATAGAGAGAGAGAGAGAGGAGGAGAAACAGACAACAAGACAGAGACAGAGACAAAAAGCTTAGACCCCATTCTCATTACGAGATTGGAAAGTGGATCGCTCCATCGTGGGGTGCACCAGGGTGATCCACTGGCACGCCTCTGGCACGCAGCGGGTTCACACCTGCAGAGGGTAGCAGATCTATCTTAGCACTCTCTGCACAGTAAACTGGGAATAGGCATGCTCTAGGTTGTGCTATCTCTCATGGACCACCCCCCCCCCCCCAGAGGTGGTCTGGTTTGGGTTCGCCGTGGAGCATGCCGAAACGACTCTAGAGCCATCTATAATGAGAACGGGGTTATAGATAGAAAGGAAGGTGGATACAGCCTACAGCCTACAGAATCAGAGATATGGAGACAAAAAGTGTACTTCTTCTTTTGAAAAATGAAAATGGACAGTCTGAAAAAGCAGACTATGGATGGAACAGTTGTAGGCCCAGACAGGTCCTGTGCCACTCAAGTTCACAGCAGATCAAATAAGGTCATATTATTCTGAGTCATAGGTATGGGTTCTGTTTACTAACATAGAGTGACCTTAGATGCCCTCCTAGTGTCAACATGAGTAGTTTACTTGCTCTGTGTGGGTGTGTAATGGGATGTGAAGCCACTATTGAGGTAAAGACATCCAGCAATGATTTCATTTTGAAATAGCAAATTAAGGACTTTTTAAATAGTATTTTATAAATCTTAAATTTCAGCTTCTGAAGTTTAAAGGTCCCGAATATTCTAAAAATCTTCCACACATGACATGCAGTCAGTTAAATTGAATCCATGGTCCAGGGAAGTACTTCCCTGCAATCCTGCATCGTCTATGTCTTACAGATAAAACTTTTTATTCTGATCAAACAATATTGATATTGTTTCCACGGCAATATCAAAGTCACTTTACTTTCACTATCAAGGTTTACATACATACACTAGAGTATGATCATAGTTCTAAGATGTCACTTGTTTTGGTTTCAGACAGTTGTGCTGTATGCTTAGACTCTGCTCAATCTCACATTATTGCAATATAGGCCTTCTAGGCTATTTGTGGATAATTTTTGTTCACATTACGCTGTTCTAGTTCAGATCCATTTTAGCATAACTCACATTAACATGTCTAGTACACACAAATGCACCTACCTGGTAAATTCTTAGAATATAATAATTAAGCCCGAGTCATATCAAATATTTCATAATCCGGGATTCGACGGCTTTGATTCGGTCGAATACCGGTGCATCGATAAATGATGGGCGGTGAAAACAGAGTTGCACACAGTTGCACGCAGTGCATGCACCATGCACCGGTGACCGGTCCGCTGGCATCGCGGGCATATGTATGGGGCTCTCGCTGCTCGACATTAACGATAGCCCGCTAGCCAATGGCTAGTAAAAATCACGACGGACTAGCCAAAATCTTAAGTTTCTAGTCCGTATGGCTAGCCAAAATATCATTCTAGTGTCGCACGAAGGGATGCTCATTGTCGACACATCTGACAATGATTCAAATTCAAAGAATTAATAATCTTACTTTGTCTTTGGAGAGCTGAATGGAACACGTTTGTTTGATGCAAAAAAAAAAAACAATACGAAATAAACTTTTCGTCGCTCATGACTTCATTCAGCTTCACTTCAGATCATTTCCAAGAAGTAATTGCCAATTTGATGAGAGTGTGATATAGTTATTGCGAATTAAGTAGGAACACTCGTACTCTTGCCCGTATTTATCATGTTCAATTATACAATTGTCAAATTGACAATGCAGAGAGAGTGCAAGAATATCATCGTAACGACAAAACGATTTTTCCATAGAGAAAGCACAGGTAAAGCGCGATGTCCTCCGCCTTAAATATAGCTTGTTTTTTATATACCCCATTCCTTTCATAATGTATCCTTAGGTAGTCGCTAATATATACTCCCTTTTAAGATTTATTTTGTTGCTTCATGTATATATCAGCCAGTTACTTGGCGCAGAGGGGACCCTACACCTTACAAGCCCTGCTTTTACCAGGGTCTCCTTGTCTTTCTTTCAATTCACTTCATTATAGTATTGTCATGATTTTGTTTGCACTGTAAATAATTGAATGTAATGTTCTATGTGACATGTGAAAAGGAAGAAAGATGTTTAATATCATACCATATCATAAGAATATCATATATTTCTCTTGACCCCCATGAAAGGGTTGGTGTGGATCCCTGATAAGCTTGATAAATTTCACTTTATATTGAATGCTCAAGTAATAATAATAATAATAATGATAAAAATAATAATAATGATAATATACCGTATTTATAAAGCGCGTATCATAATATGTTCCTATGCGCTGTTAGAAAGAGTTCCGGTGAACACTGGAAGTTATTTCTAAAAAGAAATGTTTTAAGACGTGCCTTAATGTTGTCAACAGTATCACAATTTTTGATATTTTCTGGCAATTTGTACCAAAGTTCTGCTGATGCAACCTGAAAAGAGCATGACCCATAAGATTTTGTATTTATTTGTGGAATTGTGAGAAGGGATGTTTGGGAAGATCTGAGGTTTCTGTTTGGTATATATTGGATAAGTAATTCAGTCAAATAAGTAGGAGCCAATCCTTTGAGGCACTTAAAGATTAAGAGTAGGATCTTGAACTCGATTCTAGCACAAACACGTACCCAGTGTAGTTTCTTCAAAATAAGAGAGATAGATTCACTTGAATGGGACCTCGTAACAAGCCGTGCAGCAGAATTTTGGATTCTTTGGATTCAGTTCAGTTGAGTTTCTGGTAGAGTGTAGAGAAGAGGCTATGAACTAGTCTTTCCGTTAGTTTCTCATCTAAGTAACGCCTAATTTGTCCTATTTTATATAAGGAGAAGGAGGCTACACGGCAAATCTCACTTACTTGATCAGCCATTAATAAATGCTTGTCACATACAACACCTAGATTTCAAACAGTTTCTAATGGTTGTAAAACATGGTCTTCAAGTAATATCGGAGGACATTCAGTTTGACGAAACGGGGAGGATACATGAATAACTTGTGTTTTCTTTTCATTCAAATAGATAGATCTATGTTGATTGTATATAATTCAAATAACAAAATGAGGCCTGTATAACTAGGACCTTTTATAACCTGAAACTATTGCAAATTGCTATATGATGGTCACCTATAAAATGCTACAGATGTTTTTTTGTACACCCTATAGTCTTGTTGTTCTAGAGTGACTAGGCTACATCCTGTATGTCATATCTTTAATGTTCCACCCACTCTACATTATAAATCAATCTTCATAAAATCATTCGCTCCATTAAAAAAAAATTAAAGGTAGTGAATAACATGATTAAATGTCCTTTGCTGTGGTTGCCCTGTTCAGAAAGGTACTGTGAAATGCTGGGGAAAAACATAGGATCTATTTGAAGTAGAAATTCATATCATTTAAAATAGGGTTTAGAAACTAACAGGGTTACTTTATGCCATGTTCATATGGAACCAAAATCCTTAATAAAAAATAAATCATGACGCAAAACATCAGGTCATTGTTATTATATTTGTTAAATGAGGATTAGTACCTTATCCATTCTTTGTACAATCCAGTTTACACATCACATTTCATTTGATGATACTTTTTTTACTGTGTATATTTGAAGAAGTATTCTATGGGATTAACTTTGGAAATATTGAGTGTTATTTATGTTTTGGAAGAGTGGTTCAATAGTTTCATGTAGAACCCTCCCATATAACTGTTAACTATTCTGAGGAAGACTATCCAATCTGCATTCAGGACTTACACACTTGTTTTAACATCTTTTTATTTTTACATTCAATCTGGGATTTTTTCCCTCAAGAATGTAAACTAAACCATTTATTGAATATTTCCCTGTAAATGAACCAGTTATTCATCTCTTTTTAGATGGAGAATAATTTCAATCTGATACTAGACTTTCATGTAAGTAGATATATGTCTCCCTTGACTTCTAGTACTCTATTTGTATATATGGCTTGAAATTGGGTGACAAGGTGAAGTATTTGAAGTATGTATGGATGATTATATGAGCTCTCATCACTAGCTTGATATGATGGACATCAGTCATACAATGTCTGCAAATCAAATACCACTCATCATTTACCAATCATATTTCTAATAAATTTATGACAAAGTAGGAGTGAGGTGAAATTGCTAATCTTAATCCGAACCCATTTATTTATTATCCTAGTATATAGTTCATTTATATATTATCCCAGTATATAGTTCATTTATTTATTATCCTAGTATATAGTTCATTTCTTTTCATTTATACAGTTTTGAATAAAAGTACAAGTACATAGTATACAGTTTACATGTATGATTAGATCAATGAAAGACATATCTACAAAGAAGGATTTAAGCTTATGTTATACTAGTATTAAATAAATAATTATCTGCATATTCCATCATTTTGTAATAACCACCACCTCTCTCTATCCATGACTTCTTAATTTATTATTTCTCCTTCCCTATTCTGTCTTAACCCCATTCCAGGCCCATCACACCAATCCCCGTCCATCTCTCTCTCTCCCTCTCTCCCTCTCTCCCATTCTCCTTCATCTTTTTCTTGGCAATAAATCATTTATCAGTCTCATCTTCATCCTTGATCCTAGTTCATCATCATCATCATCATCCTCATTAGACATTACAATCTATTCATTGCTTCCTATCTAATGTTCTGGTAAATTGTTGTGACTTGTGAATTACTTTCATAGTGTATTATAATTAGTATTGCAGTTCTTATATGCCACTAGATTTTTACTATATCATTTATTAATTGAAGTATCCTTTTTAACTTAATCATAATATTATAAAGGTGAATGGAATTATTTCATGATTACATTTCTCTAAATGTAGATCACAGCTATTAATTTTTATTGAATGTCCTTATGTTACCCTCTCATTTCAGTGCACTTTTCCCCTTTACTTCTATCTTAAATCCATCTATTTGTTCATTTCCCTATCCTCTCATCCATCTATCAGTCTATCTATGTGTTCATCCACCCACCACCCATCTCTCAGTTAAGTAGTCTACCAGTCTGCTGTCTGCCTATATATGGTCTTAGGCCTCCCAGGGATGTCTCTCTCTATAATTACTCTCAGTGACTGGGGTAATAAGTCTAGCTTGCATTGCTTGCATGTAAGCCATATGAGCACACTATGCAATCATACATGCAATCATACATGCCATGGTAACTGAGGCAGAGGTCTAGCCAGCATAGCTAGCTACGATCCTATATAGACAGAGGGTAACATATGTCTACAATTATCACTGAAGTTTACTTTGATAAAATTCCAAAGACCCATATTGACTTTACATCTAATGATTGGTGCCAAAAAAATGTAAATGTTCAATTGAAAAAAAATGGAAATATATCTAGGATAATTGCTACAGATATAGATTCATGTTAATAACAATATTCTATATCTAAGATTAGAATTGTTCAGAGTTGCTGGGGAGGAAGTCTAGTACACATTGTTGGCATGGCATTGGAATAAGAGAATGATGGGAAAGAAGAAGAGGTCAGGAGGAGGATGAACTGGTGTCAGATGAAATCAATGGAGAGAAGTCAGAAGGATAGGTGTTATTACATTAGATAACCAGTGTTTGCTTGGTCACTGACTTGTGCAAACTAACCTTAAATCTTATGCAAACTTGAAGCTGACAAATTAGTAAAGCCTGCCATAATCCATGTAAAAAGCGATTTCTTGTAAACAAAACTATCAATTCATTTGATCAACTGTCACTGAACATATGACATGTTCTGTTTTATTTGCTGTTTATATTCTATGCTGTCATTTGAAATGATATATGTATTTATAAAATGATTGTAAAGCACATAGAGAACTATTCAAGTTATTATGCATTTAATAAGTATTCTCTATTATTATTATTATTATTATTATTATTATTGTTATTGTTGTTATTATTATCTGTAATTGGAGGTGCAGTACAATTCATAAAGCTATTACATCTAGTCTATCAGGAAAGCGATCATGTTAATGATAAGACAGTAATTTTATACAGTCAAACCTGCTTTAGCGACCACCTGTATCGAAAGACCATCTGTCTCTAAAGACCACACATTTTGTTCCTCATTGAAATGTTTAGTGAAGGAACTTGTATATAAAGACCACTTTTCTTACCTCCCTTGAGCGGTCTTGATATACAGGTTTTAAAGTAACTCATCAAGGCACCTTAACAGAATGTATGTAATTACAATTCTGCACTTTAATACTGTGCAACTTTCCAGCCAGGTGCCATTTTACAGGTGAGTACATTGGTAGTAATTAAACCACAATTAAATTTACATCCTACTAGAATACCTGTTCATACATCTGGATGGAGAGAAGCAGTATATATTACATGCCTTGCTTGAGGTCATCACTGCTGTGCCAGGACTGAAATGCAATATTTTCTTTTCATCCCCAGTCAAGTGATCGAACCACTCAACTACACTACATGAGCATGTTCATAATAATCAAAAGTATTTGAGACCTGCCTGTAACATGTCAGTATCTTTATGAAACACAGTGATTAACCATCTTGAATCATGGACATACCTATTGTACATGCTTCAATAGAGTGGACAATATTAAAATCTGTCATGATCAATAGCAGGCTGTATGTATTTAGCTGGATGTCTTTCAAAGTAGGCTTATCAAATATCAAACAGATGTATATCATCCATATTAGATGAAAAGAAAGGTGAGAAATCAATTGACAATCAAAGGGTCTTGATTCAATGTCTTTATCCACTTAGTTGTGATTGGTTGAATCATATGAAAGAGTGAAGAGTGGGATAAATTCATAGAGCAGCAAATTGTATTAGTAATTTGTCCTTAGTCATTTAGTTATCAAGCAGACAAATTTCAGGTCAGTTCATAGATTGTCTAAACACACCCTCAGACATAGTAGGTATCAGTTACCTGTTAAAGCTACAATCAAGATGTGTAATCTTTTTAGAATAGAGTGATGTGTTGGCTACATGGTACAATTCAAATATGTACAAAGAAGTTGTATTGGGGTACAAGGGGTGGATCTCATGCTATGTAGTTAATTGGCAGTATAGGCGGGGTTTCTGTTGGTTATCCCTTCATCTCCTTCTCCAGCTTTGTATGTTGATGGAATATGGGAGGGGTGTAGTATTATTCTCATATACCCCACTATTAGCATTTTGGTATGTTTTTGGAGTGTGGGATATGAAGAATTATTGTTCCCCCATACCTATTCTCCTAGCTCTATGGTATGTAGTTAGAATGGGAGGGGAGTTGACTATCCTCCCATACCTATTCTCCTAGCTCTATGGTATGTAGTTAGAATGGGAGGGGAGTTGACTATCCTCCCATACCCCTCTGAAGCAATATGGTATGTAGTTAGAATGGGAGGGGAGTTTACTATCCTCCCATACCCCTCTGAAGCAATATGGTATGTAGTTAGAATGGGAGGGGAGTTTACTATCCTCCCATACCCCTCTGAAGCAATATGGTATGTAGTTAGAATGGGAGGGGAGTTCACTATCCTCCCATACCCCTCTGAAGCAATATGTTATGTAGTTAGAATGGGAGGGGGGTTTACTATCCTCCCATACCCCTCTGAAGCAATATGGTATGTAGTTAGAATGGGAGGGGAGTTGACTATCCTCCCATACCCCTCTGAAGCAATATGGTATGTAGTTAGAATGGGAGGGGAGTTGACTATCCTCCCATACCCCTCTGAAGCAATATGTTATGTAGTTAGAATGGGAGGGGAGTTGACTATCCTCCCATACCCCTCTGAAGCAATATGGTATGTAGTTAGAATGGGAGGGGAGTTTACTATCCTCCCATACCCCTCTGAAGCAATATTGTATGTAGTTAGAATGGGAGGGGAGTTTACTATCCTCCCATACCCCTCTGAAGCAATATGGTATGTAGTTAGAATGGGAGAGGAGTTTACTATCCTCCCATACCCCTCTGAAGCAATATGGTATGTAGTTAGAATGGGAGGGGAGTTTACTATCCTCCCATACCCCTCTGAAGCAATATGGTATGTAGTTAGAATGGGAGGGGAGTTGACTATCCTCCCATACCCCTCTGAAGCAATATGTTATGTAGTTAGAATGGAAGGGGAGTTTACTATCCTCCCATAACCCCATCCCCCTCTTTAGCATTATGGTATGTAGTTAGAATGGACAGGGGGAGTTTACTTTCCTCCCATACCCCTCTATTTGCTTTGTGGTATGTAGTTAGAATGGACAGGGGGAGTTCACTTTCCTCCCATACCCCTCTGAAGCAATATGGTATGTAGTTAGAATGGGAGGGGAGTTTACTATCCTCCCATACCCCTCTGAAGCAATATTGTATGTAGTTAGAATGGGAGGGGAGTTTACTATCCTCCCATACCCCTCTGAAGCAATATGGTATGTAGTTAGAATGGGAGAGGAGTTTACTATCCTCCCATACCCCTCTGAAGCAATATGGTATGTAGTTAGAATGGGAGGGGAGTTTACTATCCTCCCATACCCCTCTGAAGCAATATGGTATGTAGTTAGAATGGGAGGGGAGTTGACTATCCTCCCATACCCCTCTGAAGCAATATGTTATGTAGTTAGAATGGAAGGGGAGTTTACTATCCTCCCATAACCCCATCCCCCTCTTTAGCATTATGGTATGTAGTTAGAATGGACAGGGGGAGTTTACTTTCCTCCCATACCCCTCTATTTGCTTTGTGGTATGTAGTTAGAATGGACAGGGGGAGTTCACTTTCCTCCCCTAACCCTCTGAAGCACTGTGGTATGTAGTTGGCCTTTACTTGTGACATGTTTTGCTCACGTCTGTTGTCAAAGTAATTAGTGAGAGCAGGAGACCTTCTTGATAAGTAGTTGGATATAGATTGGCTTTCACTGTCACCAGAATACCCTCTCATACTAGCCCAACTGGCTTTTTGGTCACATTCTCCTCCTATTAATTAACCATGATTAGCTTGTTATTTTAGTGATTTTGGCTTTCTGAAAAATTTACCAATTATTGCATTATTGAATTGGCTGATATTATTTGCTTTTTATTGAATCATTAGTTAAAATGCAGATAAATCATTTTATTATAGGTTTAATAATGTAGGGGTGATTAGTTGCATGCTCAGCAGCTAAGTTATGCTAGTATCTTGCCTATTTGTCATCTAAAATCAAGGAAATCTGACAAAAAGTTTTGAGGACTTCGCAAAACTGCACATTACCTTTAATGATTGTTTTGCATAGTGAAAAGCTTTCATGGAAATGGTTTCAACAGCTTGGCTTAGTAGAAATCCTGTCAAGTAATTGATACTGATAGCTTGTTCAGACTACAGGAAATTTATAGGAGACTTATATATAAAGAAATGTATAAAGAATCACGATTAGGGGCAAGTGTGTACAGACTACAGTATATAAAGAAACTATAGGCTTTGGGGAAGTCAGCTGACACCACATGTTTTGTATCAGGTTACTTCGAGGACAGCGTATATTGAGCATACAATATTACTACTCATTGGTCACATCAGTGCGCGCACATACGATAAGCCCCGCCCAGTTGCTGATTTCTTTATACAATGTTCAGACTATGAAAATTTAATTACATATCGTATAGCTGTACGATTCTCATATAGCCATATTATGATGAATTTAGGTAGTCTGAACAGGGGGTGAGATGTCTTGAGATTATAAATGCCTGCATCTACTTGATGCAGTCTAGGGATTACTCGTTGAAAACATAAGATAGTATGGAGGAAGTTCAAGTACACTTCACATTATTTGAGAAAATGTACTAAAAATCTAGAAGGAAGTAGAAGAATACAGTGAGATAGTTAGAAGAGGGAGACAGAGAGACAGACTGAAAAACACAGAGAGACAGGGAGAGAGAGAGAGAAAGGGAAACGGACAGATAGACAGACTGGGAAAGACAGAGAGACAGAGTCAGACAGACATATAGATAGAGAGACTGAGAAACACAGATAGACGGACAGAGAGAGAGACAGAGACAGAGACAGACAGACAGACTGAGAAACATAGAGAGACACAGGGCATATTAGAAATTGGACAAGGGGAATGCATGCTGGGAGCTCCATGATCAGAATTGTCATCGTGTTTAAAAATGCCTCTAAATGTACAAGAGCAATGATAAGCAATACACATTGGGGCAATGTTGTAAACTAACAGGCATTATATTTGTTTGATTGAGCTTTGATGAATGCGTTGGATTTTGAAGAGAAGCTTGCTGAATTCCATGCATTCATATCATACCTTCACGAGTCGTAACCCAACTTGAATCTACCTCAACATACCTATGTGTGTGGGTATGTGTTTTTACTGATCAAGTTTTTACAACTGTTATTCATGTTACTGCAGGATTGTTTGTTAATACAGACAGTGTAAAGATACTATTTATTTCAAATGAATCATTGCCCTGTTCTATTTTTTCAGTATGTCAGGGTATCCATGGGCTAATTCATATGAGGTTTGAATGAATTTTTAATGATTTTGATGATCTAAACCAAAGTGACTGTGAAATATAGACAAATAGGTTATTGATATTAAATCCTACTGCTACTAATAGTACTGCTTCTGATGATGTTAATAGAAATGTTGATGATGCGCATGATGGTGCTGATGACGATAATTATGAACATGATGGTGAGGATGATTATGTTCATAATGATGGTGAGGATGATTTTGATAATGATGACAATACAGGTGAAAACATTGATGGTTGAAAATCAGGATTTCAACTGCAAAAAGAGTTATGAAGATTATGATATCTCCTTGGAACTTGAAATGTACGTGCTCTCGCTCTCGCCTCACGGTGCGTGCTACGTATATATGTACGTGCTCTCGCTCTCGCCTCACGGTGCGTGCTACGTATATATGTACGTGCTCTCGCTCTCGCCTCACGGTGCGTGCCACGTACATGTACGTGCTTATAGGCTATTGCACTTTCAGAACGATAGCACTGCCGATTGATTTGCCCCCTTATGCCAGTAGCACTCCTGTGATGATATACAGGGTTTGAACAATAGCTGCCGCTCTTCCAATTTTTTTTAATGTTATAACCAATAAATAACCAAATTTTTATGATAAAACTCCAAAACATAAAAAATGTGAAAATACTGTAATACCAAAAAGTGCTGTAGAGCAGAGGCTATCAATGTGTAATAAGAGCAGTCAAGTGGTTAATATATTATCAAATGTAGTCTAAATGATAGAATATTCAAATTTGCAAACCAAACTTATCAGTAATGGTCTTCATACCAATCAATCACTGTTTCCTTTCACAAACGTAACAATATATTTGGTAAATCTATCGCTACAATGATAATACACACAGTACCTTGTACTATTTCATACTTTTGAAGCTCCCCAACTGCCAATCTTAGCAACATGTTGGGGGTTTTTTTAACTAGTATTAGAGTGAATATTAAGTTTGCCAAGACATCAATCAACAGACTGATCTACATGAAATAAATTTCTCTTATTTTGCTTTCTTAACAGCTGATTTTCACTGGAGAGTACGTGAGAGCCATGGATGAAAACTTCCACAGTGGTCATTTCTGCTGTCAGCAGTGTGACAAAGCATTGAGTGGACAGAGTTATATCTTAAAAGAAGATAAACCATTCTGTGTTGGTTGCTATGATAACTGCTTTGCTAATGAATGTGCTGAGTGTAACCAGAAGATAGGACACGATAGCAAGGTAAGCACTATATGTAAACAATAAAAAGTATATATCTTTTTGAGCCAAAATGGCCATTTAACCTAGATTGGTTTGGTATGCAATGTGATTCTTCATTTGCCTTGGTCTGGCATCTGTGTATTCCATGTTAAATAAGGGAAGGGGGGGGGCAACACTGGATACCTATTGAATTCTACAGAGATTCAATGGTTATGCTAAGATTGAAGGAGACAAGTCTTTTCTGATATCAAATTGATTGGTTGTTAGTGGATGACACATGAAATTATTTTCATTTATTCAAATCTCTCATTAACATGTTGGATCTTTTCATGTAATCGGCATAATAGACCTTTTAATGCAGTATGCAACTTGATTTATAACATTTATTCCCTTGGTAAGTTTAATGCTAGTACAGTCAAACCTGCTTTAGGGACCACCTGTATAGGACGACCACCTGTTCATAACGACCACCCTAATTTCCCCTGCAGAAAATTTGCGTGTTTAGCGACCTTTATACTGTGACCACCTGCGTAACGCGACCAGCGACCACCCAATCTGCTTCCCAACGGGCGGAAATATCCCCCCACAGCGACCGCCAAAGCGGTGGTTGGCCTCCACCGACCATTTACACAACAATAGAACTCAAATTCTAAGACATTTAGCACATCAAAAGGACATTTAATTGCCTGAAGGGAACGTTTGTCACAATAATCCGGGGCGGCCAAACCGTCTTTTCAGACCTTTGTTCGGAACTCACAACTGACCGCTTTGCCGTAGATCTAGTTCTAATTAGACAGTTAGTGCATTCACTACGCTAGATCCAAGTACAGGCGAACAACTCAAAAATAGAACTCAAAACCAAATTCAAAGACATTTAGGATATCAAATGGACAGCTAATTACTGAAAGGGAATGTTTCTCACACATTAAATGGATAATCCGTGTGTATAGGCGTCCAGCAAACAATGCGTCTTTTGTTTCGAACACGCAATTGATCGCTTCGCCGTAAATGCGTAGAGATCGCATTTTAAAAAAAGAAAGAATAGCCCCAATCATAGAGAAGTCAATTGTAATTTTTGGTATATTTTAACTGTACCAAGGATAGGCAGTTCATTATTATTGCTTAAATATCGTCTGCTGTGATTTATCAACCACTTTCTTACCGATCCCGATTTCAATACTCATGTTCAGTCTACTCAGTGTTATTAAGAACACTCATATCTACACATTTTATGACATTTACTTTATTCTTAAATTCATATGAATGCACAACTATTTAAAGGCGAATACAAACACATGTAGGCCAACATATATAGAAACATGTTAGGTGATGAACTTAATTTCCATTTTAAAAGAGCAAAAGAAATTGGGAACACGATAAATTATTAATTATAATGCTTAAAATATAATCATTATAATTCAAACATGTAAAATAACAAGCAAAAAGGTGGTCGCTGCAGCATCTGATTTACATGTAAATTTACATAGGCCACTATCCCACATCCATGTTTCATTATTATTACTCGGATTTCAAAATGCCCGCCAACCTGTCTATAAAGACCACCTGCTCATAAAGACCGCTTTTCTCGTTTCCCTTGAGCGGTCTTTCTGTACAGGTTTGACTGTATTTGATTTTTAGATTAACCCTTTTCCATTCAATGTTTTATTGTATGCTGTTGATTGTAGGATCTCATTTTCAAGTCAAAGCACTACCATGAGACATGCTTTGAAGCCCGCTACACTTGTTCTATGTGTAAGGCATCTCTTGCGGACAAGGCTTTTGGTAACTGGGATGGCCAACTTTGCTGCCTCCAATGTTATGAGAAGAACCTGGCCAAGAACTGCCAAGCATGTGGAGAATTAATAAAGCCTGGTAGGTACTGGACAGTACTCATACTGATCCTATACTGATCTTGTTTGTCCTGATACCAGTCCTGTACTCCACTGTTCTACCAATCCTCTAGCAGTCCTTTACTGATGCATTTACAATCATTTAACAAACTCTTCCAATCCTGCTCGCATCCTATATTAAAACCTCTATAAACCTCTCGTAATACTCTACCAATCCTCCTAATCCTCTACCAATATTCTACCATGCCATTGCCAAATCTTTAATATTAACAACCCTCTGCAATCCTCTATCAATCCTCTGCCAATCTTCTACTAATCCTCTACCAAACCTTTACTAATTATTTAACATTCATTTACATATCATTTTTAACAGCCATCCACAATCCTCTACCAACCAACCCATTATTAATTATGTTACATTCATTTACCAATTCTTTAATAACCTTCCACAATCCTCTAGCAGTTCTCTGCTAATCCCCTAATTCTCTACCAGTCCTTTACCAGCCCTTTACATATTATTTAACATTCATTTACCAATCCTTTACACAATCATCCACAATCTTCTACCAATCCTCTACCAATCCTCTACTAGTCCTTTACTAATTCTTCAACGTTCATTTACCAATCCTTTAACAACACTCTGCAATCCTCTATCCAGTCCTTTACAAATCCTCTACCAATCCCCTCCTTATCCTATACCAGTCCTTACCTATCCTTTGCCACTCGTCTTCTAACTCTCTACAATGCTATACAAATCCCCACATATCCTTTACCAGTCCTCTACCAGTGCTATAATAATCCTTTACCAATCCCATACAAATCCACTGCCAATACTCCGCCAGTCCTCTGTAAATGCTCTACGAATCCTATACCAATCCTCTATTAATCCTTTACCAGTCCTGTGCCAAACCATCCTCCACCAGTCCTCTGTTAATCCTCTACCAATCCTCTACCATTCCTCTACCAACCCTCTACCATTCCTCTACCAATCCTCTACCATTCCTCTACCAATCCTTTACCAATCTTCTACCAATGCTCTACCAATCCTCTGCCAATCATTTTATAAATGATCTATCAATCCTCTCCCAATTTTCTGCAGATCCTCTACATATCTACATCTTATGCTTTCTTATCACCAATCCTATATAAAAAATCATTTCTTATTCTCAACCCATCCTATGCTTTCTAGTCATCAATCCTATATAAAAATCATTTCTTATTCTCAACCCATCCTATGCTTTCTTGTCACCAATCTTATATAAAAATCATTTCTTATTCTCAACCCATCCTATGCTTTCTAGTCATCAATCTTATATGAAAATCATTTCTTATTCTCAACCCATCCTATGCTTTCTTGTCACCAATCTTATATAAAAATCATTTCTTATTCTCAACCCATCCTCTGCTTTCTAGTCATCAATCCTATATAAAAATCATTTCTTATTCTCAACCCATCCTATGCTTTCTTGTCACCAATCTTATATAAAAATCATTTCTTATTCTCAACCCATCCTATGCTTTCTAGTCATCAATCTTATATAAAAAGCATTTCTTATTCTCAACCCATCCTATGCTTTCTTGTCACCAATCTTATATAAAAATCATTTCTTATTCTCAACCCATCCTATGCTCTCTAGTCATCAATCCTATATAAAAAGCATTTCTTATTCTCAACCCATCCTATGCTTTCTTGTCACCAATCCTATATAAAAATAATTTATTCTCAACCCATCCTATGCTTTCTTGTCACCAATCTTATATAAAAATCATTTCTTATTCTCAACCCATCCTATGCTTTCTAGTCATCAATCTTATATAAAAATCATTTCTTATTCTCAACCCATCCTATGCTTTCTAGTCATCAATCCTATATAAAAAGCATTTCTTATTCTCAACCCATCCTATGCTTTCTTGTCACCAATCTTATATAAAAATCATTTCTTATTCTCAACCCATCCTATGCTTTCTAGTCATCAGTCTTATATAAAAATCATTTCTTATTCTCAACCCATCCTATGCTTTCTAGTCATCAATCTTATATAAAAAGCATTTCTTATTCTCAACCCATCCTATGCTTTCTTGTCACCAATCTTATATAAAAATCATTTCTTATTCTCAACCCATCCTATGCTCTCTAGTCATCAATCCTATATAAAAAGCATTTCTTATTCTCAACCCATCCTATGCTTTCTTGTCACCAATCCTATATAAGAATAATTTATTCTCAACCCATCCTATGCTTTCTTGTCACCAATCTTATATAAAAATCATTTCTTATTCTCAACCCATCCTATGCTTTCTAGTCATCAGTCTTATATAAAAATCATTTCTTATTCTCAACCCATCCTATGCTTTCGCCAACACCAATCTTATATACATATCCTCTCTTATTCTCAACCCATGTTATGCTTTTGCCAACACCAATCTTATATACAGATCCTCTCTTATTTTCAACCCATCCTATGCTTTCTTAAAACTACTCCTATATAAAAATCATTTCTTATTCTCAACCCATCCTATGCTTTCTAGTCATCAATCTTATATGAAAATCATTTCTTATTCTCAACCCATCCTATGCTTTCTTGTCACCAATCTTATATAAAAATCATTTCTTATTCTCAACCCATCCTCTGCTTTCTAGTCATCAATCCTATATAAAAATCATTTCTTATTCTCAACCCATCCTATGCTTTCTTGTCACCAATCTTATATAAAAATCATTTCTTATTCTCAACCCATCCTATGCTTTCTAGTCATCAATCTTATATAAAAAGCATTTCTTATTCTCAACCCATCCTATGCTTTCTTGTCACCAATCTTATATAAAAATCATTTCTTATTCTCAACCCATCCTATGCTCTCTAGTCATCAATCCTATATAAAAAGCATTTCTTATTCTCAACCCATCCTATGCTTTCTTGTCACCAATCCTATATAAAAATAATTTATTCTCAACCCATCCTATGCTTTCTTGTCACCAATCTTATATAAAAATCATTTCTTATTCTCAACCCATCCTATGCTTTCTAGTCATCAATCTTATATAAAAAGCATTTCTTATTCTCAACCCATCCTATGCTCTCTAGTCATCAATCCTATATAAAAAGCATTTCTTATTCTCAACCCATCCTATGCTTTCTTGTCACCAATCCTATATAAAAATAATTTATTCTCAACCCATCCTATGCTTTCTTGTCACCAATCTTATATAAAAATCATTTCTTATTCTCAACCCATCCTATGCTTTCTAGTCATCAGTCTTATATAAAAATCATTTCTTATTCTCAACCCATCCTATGCTTTCTAGTCATCAATCTTATATAAAAAGCATTTCTTATTCTCAACCCATCCTATGCTTTCTTGTCACCAATCTTATATAAAAATCATTTCTTATTCTCAACCCATCCTATGCTCTCTAGTCATCAATCCTATATAAAAAGCATTTCTTATTCTCAACCCATCCTATGCTTTCTTGTCACCAATCCTATATAAGAATAATTTATTCTCAACCCATCCTATGCTTTCTTGTCACCAATCTTATATAAAAATCATTTCTTATTCTCAACCCATCCTATGCTTTCTAGTCATCAGTCTTATATAAAAATCATTTCTTATTCTCAACCCATCCTATGCTTTCGCCAACACCAATCTTATATACATATCCTCTCTTATTCTCAACCCATGTTATGCTTTTGCCAACACCAATCTTATATACAGATCCTCTCTTATTTTCAACCCATCCTATGCTTTCTTAAAACTACTCCTATATAAAATTCATTTCTTATTCTCAACCCATCCTATGCTCTCTAGTCATCAATCCTATATAAAAAGCATTTCTTAATTCTCAACCCATCCTATGCTTTCTTGTCACCAATCTTATATAAAAATCATTTCTTATTCTCAACCCATCCTATGCTTTCTAGTCACCAATCTTATATAAAAATCATTTCTTATTCTCAACCCATCCTATGCTTTCTTGTCACCAATCTTATATAAAAAATCATTTCTTATTCTCAACCCATCCCATGCTTTCTAGTCATCAATCCTATATAAAAAGCATTTCTTATTCTCAACCCATCCTATGCTTTCTTGTCGCCAATCTTATTTAAAAATCATTTTTTATTCTCAACCCATCCTATGCTTTTGCCAACACCAATCTTATATACATATCCTCTCTTATTCTCAACCCATCTTATGCTTTTGCCAATACCAATCTTATATACAGATCCTCTCTTATTTTCAACCCATCCTATGCTTTCTTAAAACTACTCCTATATACAGATATGCTCTTATCTTCAACCAATCTTGTTTTCATGGTTACAGGATATGCTCATGCCGAGTAACATGGGAGTATTGTTTTTATCTATATATAGTTAAATGTAAGGCAAAAGAAAAAAGAACAGTATGTCTGGACTATGACTGTATTCTGAAGAAATTGCAACAGGATTGCATGTGAAATTTTGGTTGTGTAATTTCTTCCTGATTGAGGATTTAAATGGCAATATGAATAATACATCAGTTCTTCCAATTTGGGGGAAATGCCTCATCGGTAACATGTTGCCGCCCTCACCACAAACGGTCCTCTCTGGGCGTATTATATTAAAAGTCATTATAGTGATTATAACTTTCCAAAATTCATAACTTTCGTATTGCTTGTCCATTTTCGTTCAAACTTTCACCAATCTGCTTCTCTGATTTTTCCTCTTTCTGTAATAACAACTTGTAGGGTTGGATTTCCTTTAAATTGTGTTATTTAGAACTTTCATTTCCTTTTTAAATATGGGTGGCTAACCCTCACAGTGCATGATGACATCCTTCCCTTTCTTCAGCTTCCCTGTCCCCTGAAGTTGTGATGAGGAGTTTTGTGTGACATCCTTCCATTTCTTCAGCTTCCCTGTCCCCTGAAGTTGTGATGAGGTGTTTTGTGTGACAACCTTCCAATTCTTCAGCTTCCCTGTCCCCTGAAGTTGTGATGAGGAGTTTTGTGTGACATCCTTCCCTTTCTTCAGCTTCCCTGTCCCCTGAAGTTGTGATGAGGAGTTTTGTGTGACATCCTTCCATTTCTTCAGCTTCCCTGTCCCCTGAAGTTGTGATGAGGTGTTTTGTGTGACAACCTTCCAATTCTTCAGCTTCCCTGTCCACTGAAGTTGTGATGAGGAGTTTTGTGTGACATCCTTCCCTTTCTTCGGCTTCGCTGTCGTCTGAAGTTGCGATGAGGTGTTTTGTGTGACAACCTTCCATTTCTTCAGCTTCCCTGTCCACTGAAGTTGTGATGAGGAGTTTTGTGTGACAACCTTCCATTTCTTAAGCTTCCCTGTCCTCTGAAGTTTTGATGAGGTGTTTTGTGTGACAACCTTCCATTTCTTCAGCTTCCCTGTCCACTGAAGTTGTGATGAGGAGTTTTGTGTGACACCCTTCTCTTTCTTCAGCTTCCCTTTCTTCAGCTTCCCTGTCCTCTGAAGTTGTGATGAGGTGTTTTGTGTGAAATCCTTCCATTTCTTCAGCTTCCCTGTCCTCTGAAGTTGTGATGAGGAGTTTTGTGTGACATCCTTCCCTTTCTTCGGCTTCGCTGTCCTCTGAAGTTGCGATGAGGTGTTTTGTGTGACAACCTTCCATTTCTTCAGCTTCCCTGTCCACTGAAGTTGTGATGAGGAGTTTTGTGTGACAACCTTCCATTTCTTCAGCTTCCCTGTCCACTGAAGTTGTGATGAGGAGTTTTGTGTGACACCCTTCTCTTTCTTCAGCTTCCCTTTCTTCAGCTTCCCTGTCCTCTGAAGTTGTGATGAGGAGTTTGGTGTGACACCCTTCTCTTTCTTCAGCTTCCATGTCCTCTGAAGTTGTGATGAGGTGTGTTGTGTGACATGCTTCCATTTCTTCAGCTTCCCTTTCTTCAGGTTCCCTGTCCACTGAAGTTGTGATGAGGAGTTTTGTGTGACACCCTTCTCTTTCTTCAGCTTCCCTGTGCTCTGAAGTTGTGATGAGGTATTTTGTGTGACATCCTTCCATTTCTTCAGCTTCCCTGTTCTCTGAAGTTGTGATGAGGAGTTTTGTGTGACACCCTTCTCTTTCCTTTGAAGTTGTGATGAGGAGTTTTGTGTGACAACCTTCCCTTTCTTCAGCTTCCCTGTCCTCTGAAGTTGTGATGAGGAGGTTTGTGTGACACCCTTCTCTTTCTTCAGCTTCCCTGTCCTCTGAAGTTGTGATGAGGAGTATTGTGTGCCATTTAGTTTCATCAGGACCTCATAGCCTTCATCCAATCTACAAAATTATTCGAAAAAGGCTATATAATTCTGCAATATTATATAGCCTGTTTTCAAACTGCATCAGTTTTTATTATCACATGCATTTGGTTTAGTAGTATTCAGTAATAAACATTTATTCATTTTATGCTGTTCCATAAGAGATACATTGGTATACATTCAAGCCATACATTTAGTAATTATAATTACATTTCTTTCATAGTTATACAAGCTAATAATTTAACACTAAATAAACAACTTTGATCAAACATATATGATCATTAATTGGAATGGTCAGATTGAATTATGATCATTAATTGGAATGGTCAGATTTACTTATGATCTACAAATTAATCATTCAAAATTTGACACTTTTGCAGTGACAACTGGTAAAGACCTCTTCCATCACAAATATCTCAGCATTGCATTATTACTACATTTTTAAATGCTAAAAATATCTTTTAAAAATAAAAACAAACAACCTCACTTTGATCTATTCCTCCCCTGTACTTCTTTGATCCAGGCATCTTTAGTTATCTCCTTCTTTGCCAAGGTTGTATGTTTGCACAGATATAAAAGTACAATATAATAATCCATAAGAATAAATTAATCCTTTCTAATCCTCTTAGTAGTACAAAGCGCTTTTGATAGGTCCACCAAGTCAATTCCACCTTGACTGGCCAGTCTCTTGTGCAATATGAATAGCAATCTGGATTTGTAATAAACATTGTTGAAATATAATGTAACCAAAAAATAAACATATAGAGTCTTGATTAAATAAATTAACAATAGATGCCACAGGTAAAATTGTCCCGTTCAACATCAGTGAATTAATTCCAAATGAAATGACTAATTCTCATAGAATATTTACCCAAACATTTTATGCAGATGAGTAATTTTAAAGCTTCAAGTTATGTTAGCAGTTGCATTTTGCAAGACAGATTTTTTTATAGATCTATCATCTAGTTCTAGATCCATAGAATCTGTACTTAGTTCTACATCTTTTATTTTTGTTTGTTGCTGCTGTTGTGCTTTCTCAGTGTATTTATAATGCATGAATACATAATAAGAATTAGAAATCTACAGTAGATCTGAACTCAAATCTCAACAAATCTAAATTCAGTCTTTAGACTAACTAAAAAAGGAAATTCTGTAACACAGAGTGGCCTGAATGCATGTTCTGGTACTGCGCGCATGCAAGAGAGGACGGTTGGTAGTATGGAGAATTTATGATGATGTCAGTATTTCATAACTAAGCATTTTGAGACTCTGAAACTTACACAGGTTGTAGGGAAGCACGAGTGCATATGAAAAATGAAAAAATGCCAAATTTGGCCAGAGAGGATGGTTTGTGGTGAGGGCGATGATGTGAGCCCTTTTATCGGATTGGACGTCTTTCAATACCCTGCACTTTCAATGTTAGTATTCATTTTACCACTTAGAACCTCAATCAGGAAAAAAAAAATAACAAACCTAAATTTGTATATATATTCCTATTACAATTTCTGTTAACTCTTTCAGTGCCGATGTCATGTACATGTATATGTGACAGATAGACGTGTCATTTTCATTTACCAATTGCTTGGCCACAGGAAAGGTATATTGTGGTCAATTTACAGCCCTGGAAAAAAATATTAGACCAAGCTTCTGTAATAAAGGTACTATAATATGCATTCAAACTAATGAAAATGATTTGTCTTTGTATTTCATTGAATGAATAACAAAATCCAGCAATTGTACCTTGCTTTTATGATATTTTATTTCCTTCTTACCACAAATATAACACTTTCAGTAACCATTCTTGGTCTAATAAATTTTTCAGTGGCTGTATGTCAAAATTTTGAGCATAAAAGAAGCATTTTAATTATATGATTATAAAGAAATCACAGATTTTAAAATGATATTACCTTATTTCAACATTAAACAATAGTAAACAAATGAGAAACTCAAATGTAATTTTCAATAATTCTTATGCATAAAGTTGGGTCAGGTAATAATGTTTGGTATCATAAGAAATGTTAATAAATTTCCTACAAGTTTTGTACACAATACTCTGTGAAATAATAGAAGGTTAATGTATTGCAGACATTTGGAACGTAAGCATTGATCACATTTTCGTAAAATTTTGAAGAGAGCTAAACCCCTGAGTTAAAAGACACACTCGTTATGAGATCATAAGGTGTGTGATGGTCTTTATACATGTGTGTAGTGATGGTCTCTATAATGTAAGCTAAACCCCTGTGCACAGTAAGAGTTAAAAGACACATTCGTTACGAGATCATAGGTGTCTGATGGTATATATGCATGTGTGTAGGTCAGCAGTTTGATATGGGTAATTCTTATTCTTGAAATCGTCAATCTAATATTTATCTTAGTATCACTTTTTTGTGTAATGTATTCTAATTAAAGGGGACATTCCAGTTGTGTGTCAGATTGATAGTTTTATACAGATAAAATTGTCTAGTCTTTAAAAACTGTTATCTCTATAATTCTTTTTATACAATATTTTTTCTCAGCCAATATTATATTAGTTTTTACATGCTGAGGGACCATCTGTGATGAATTCAGTTCATAATTTGTAGTAATTTAAAACTGATCGATCTTGATAGATTATATCTATATGTTAAACAAAGTGTTAGAGCTCATGCAGTATAATATATGTTTTCAGTGGAATCTGGATCTTAGAAATACTGTCAAATGTGTTCGAACTTCTGGGTCCTCTTGCATAAGGAGTTGCGATTAAACAAAATTGAAAAAATGAAAAGCAAGTCCCCAAAACATGATCATGATGGGGTGAAAATCAAGTTGCTTTTCTTTTTCTTTTTTTTTTGAGTTGCAAGTAAATGTGGCCAGGCACCACGTATGTTTTCTTTAGTTTAGATCTGATTCTAATATTATATTAGTTTTTACATGCTGAGGGACCATCTGTGATGAATTCAGTTCATAATTTGTAGTAATTTAAAACTGATCGATCTTGATAGATTATATCTATATGTTAAACAAAGCGTTAGAGCTCATGCAGTATAATATATGTTTTCAGTGGAATCTGGATCTTAGAAATACTGTCAAATGTGTTCGAACTTCTGGGTCCTCTTGCATAAGGAGTTGCGATTAAACAAAATTGAAAAAATGAAAAGCAAGTCCCCAAAACATGATCATGATGGGGTGAAAATCAAGTTGCTTTTCTTTTTCTTTTTTTTTTGAGTTGCAAGTAAATGTGGCCAGGCACCACGTATGTTTTCTTTAGTTTAGATCTGATTCTAAAAGAGTGGATAACTCAACACAAATGGATGTTCCTTACCCTCAAAAAAGTGAAGAATATTCACTCCGAAAGAAAGTTAGTTTGAAGAAAAAGTCTAGAGTCTATTTTAGCACTCTGACTCATGAAGTATTGTGCAAGGGGATAAAAGAAGGATTAGAATGCAATAGAAGTTTCTGTAAAGGGATTATCAAATTGTTCTTTAAACTTAGCACACCAGTTAAGCATGTCTGATTCTTTAATTTGTTTAAGTATCAGTGCATCAGTTTACACTATTCTAAAATTATGGGAGATCAAAATGAGACAAGTAGCCAGGGTCAGAAACAACAAATGCCACTACAGTAAACTCCAAATCAAAAAAGATAGGGCGACAAAAAAGTTGCCCAAAATACACATTTTAGATTGTTTGGTGCTTTCAAATTTTTGAATTTCATCGAAGTATATTCTTTCAGGAAATGCAAAAAAAAAATGGACCATACTGTCCAGCTCCACCTTCATTAAGCTCTAAATGAAATTCACACCACAACTTTTTGGTGGTTTTGTACCTGGACACGAATGCAACTTTTTATGGAAGAGTACCCTGCCCCTGATTGTTTAGTTTGCGAGATAGCAAGACCGTTATGAATAGAACATTCTTGGGAATTCACAAACAGCTCAGCTGAATGTGAATGATGTATTATATGGTAAATAGAAGGGACAGACAGCGATCACATCACAGATGGTTTGTCAGTGTGTGTTCAGAATTCACTTCACCAACATTCTTATGAGATGAGCGAAGGAAAAAAAGCTTGTTTAGAATGCAAAGAATTCATTGAATCAAGCGAAGCCAGACGACTCCCACACACCATCCTGGGGATGACATGTGGTCATGTGACTGTTGGCCAGAGTTGTTGAGATCCTGGTGGGGTATATCCTCCAAACTAAATTGGTTTGATTGCACTCTGAGGAGACAGGTGTGATAAAACTCTAATAAATGAAGGTGATAGAGAGAGAGAGAGAGAGATGAAGAAACATTTGTCTTGTCTCCGTACTTGGGCCAAATTAGAGAGACAAACAGATACCTCCAAGTTTGCTGTGAGAATTATTAGAATATTTTGTAATAAAACCACCAAGAAGATTTTCAACATTGATCACATATATCTTGTCACTGTGATATGGATTGCACACACATGTTCATACAAAGTAGCAGCTTGGAATAGTAATGACTGTGTTGATTTTCTCACCTTTATAAGAAATATAACTATAAGAGCCCTTTAAAATATAGAATTGTTTTTGAGCAATTAACATTCTTGTTTGATGTATAAATTGCAAAAATCATATTCTGTCTTAGCTTGCACCTTAAAGTATTATGCACACTTAATTTGTATTGTTTATTTGTCTATTTTTCTTTGAATGACATTGTACTGTTCTGTTTCAATGTAATAACCAGCTTCAAAGAAAAAATTCATGCAGCTTAAAAATATACCAAGCAAAGGTTTATTATGAGTTTTTTAGCAGTAATATAATGATGTATTTTACTAATATCAAGGAAATGTAATGTAATGTTGTAAATAATTTTTAACAACAATGTTCTCTAAAACTTCACGATCACCAGTACACAGTGTATTGTAATGCACTCACTGCCATTAGTATAATAATATTAATGTTATATGTCTGTGTGAACTTGACTATATGTCATTTTTGTTTGTATAGGTGCTGCGGGAGAAGGTAACACTTTTCTCAATATTTTTTTTTTTTTTGCCTTGCCATTTTGCGAAACTCATAGGGAACCACTAACTACAGTGTGTGTGATTTTATTTTTCTGTTATTTTCTTTATTTTATATTTGATCTCCAAACGTTATACTCAATATATATTGCCCAATTCATATATGTACAATTTCTTTTTAGGTGAAATTAAGTATGTAGACAGGTCCCTGAAGGATGTAGTTTTGTCTCTGTAAGGCAACATAATTCATAAAAACCATCCTGAAAGAAAACAATGAATGAATGTGCATGTACTAGTACAATGAATATTTTCTTAAATATTAGATTGAGATTTTAAATTTTGATCACACCACTCTTAAAGCAGTTTATCTTATACCAAAGCAAATCAAGCAAGTCAACTTCATTCACATTGATCAGAGAAGAGAGATGAATGTTTTACCATCTAAAAATTGTTGTATGATAAAAACATAAAAGGAAAACAAAATAATTGCACCAAATAATTGAAAATGCATCAAAATAGCAAAATACTTTAGTTGCCATGCTGTCAATGTTTGAAACAGAAATGGGAATACTCAATCTGTACATTACCTTCCCAAAATGATTTTACATTTTGAAGTAAGTGCGAATACACCCCAGTTCAAAGTTACTTAGTTGTTAACAAGTGAATATGTCATGCACTAATGATTTAAATTGTCTTGATTGTGGTAATGTTACAGTAGATTTCCCCTTTATCCTTCAAACCAGATTGATTACAATTATAATTATGTATAAATTAGCATGTAATTACACCAATTATTTTCCCATTATTCCATCAGTTATTTCTTTAAAAGGAACCTATAAATGGTCTTTTAAAAGGCATGATAATTCCTCATTTAGTTTGGTGTTTAGTGTGTTAAAACTCACATGTGACAAATTTTCTAGATATGATAAATTGAAGAAAATTTGTCATGGTACATTCTACACATTTCTATGTAAACCTTAACATTTTTTACACCATTTCAAATGCTTTTTTTTATTTTAAAACTTTAAATATCATACTGGTATGAAAATGTATTCCAATTTCCTTTACATTATACATTTTTCATAAAAGAATTGAACTTAGGATTCATTCATTTTATGAAAAGCAACAAATTCATGTTGAGCTTTTCATCCCATTTCATCATAGTACAATTTGCCATTAAGCAAACTTGTTGCTTGTCCACCCCCTCCCTCTTGAATGTTTCTTTAGCAGATGTTCTATTATAGAATTAAATGGAAATACATATTTTGAGACAGTAATATCATTAAATGTGATTGAAATATAAATAAATCCTGCATACATGGAAAATGTGAAATGAAACAGAGTGGTAGTTTATATAATATTGCAAAGAATATTCTAAAAGAACCATGCAAATCTCAATTGTTCTTTATCATGAAATTTCATTCAGTTCATGGTTCAATCTATCATTTATTGATTGCCAGTGTGATCTTCCCTTCTTTTAAAAATTAATGAATTTTCTTTGACAATTTTTTTTAATTTCCATCCTTGATATCACTCATAGGTTGGATTGTATAGCTGCTTGTATATTGCACATGCACATTTAATCAACCCAGTAATCACTCTATCTTTCTCTCTTTCTCTCTTTCTATTACTATCAATCTGTACATTGCACATGCACATTTAATCAACCCAGTAATCACTCTATCTTTCTCTCTTTCTATTACTATCAATCTCTTTATCATGCTCTGTAACATCGATAACAATTTATGTTTATGTTTTCTAGAAAAAAATGTTATGTAAATATAGCTACTGTAGACCCCCCCCCCCCCCCCTTCTCTCTCTCTCTTCATAGCTTGTCATAAATTCTCTCTATTCATCTTTCTATCCCAAACCCTCTCTCTCTCTCTGCCAAGGTTTTCTCATTTTCACAGACAAAAATAAATGCAGAAGATTGTTGTTTCTAAACATTTTTAGTGGCATGACCAAGGGGAAAGGCCTGGGGTACATGTCCCCCACAAAATCTGGTGCCCGTATATGTAGGTGCCCTTTTGAAAAATATAATTTGCTGCATAGCAATATACTGCATAAACTCTGTAATGCATTAGAATGTCAGGTTCCATTACCTGACGATGCAATTTGGGTGGGGGTTTTTCCTTAATATACGAGCATATAATTTCAGAAGATTCACCATAAATTATTCAAGCCCCCCCCCCCCAACACCCCAACTGAAAAAGTGCTGGCTAAGCCAATGAACATGTATAACCTATGAAATGATGTGAAGCCACATTAAGAGTTAAAATAATAATGCTGTTTATACCTCTTTATGTACTTTAGTAATTTAGATTGTACTGGTAAATGTGTTGGATCGATCATTGATGATAAAACATGATACAGTATAATAAGGTAGACAGGAAGTGTAATTATGAATCTTTTCCCAATTTCTTTTGTGTACTGTAAGGTCTACACTAAAATATCAAGAAAATTATGAGCTAAAGCTTCAAGCACATTTAAACAAAAGATTGTACTGAACATTAATTATGTTATTCAAAATGAATTCTGCACTGTATGAAAAAAGTCAATATCATTGACTGAAGTTTTGAGAATTGTTGTCACAGTCTCAATCGGATGATTATCATCAGATGCAGGACTTTGCTTTTAAAAAAGAACACATCATGTGCACTTTTTATCTCCAGTATAAAAAAAACAAAAACATTATGAGATGGAAAGTTATATGCTCAATGTAAAGATAATCTGTGTGTAAGGCGACATTCTTTTAAACCCCTACAGTCATAAATAGTACTCTAAAGTTTTTTATAATCTTGTGGTTATTTTCAAAATGAATGTGCCAGACATAGACTATTATCATGTATCACATATATAAACTCGGATGTGTAAGTGATCTAATGTGAAAACAGACCAACACAATTTTTTTGTTCACGATGATTAAGGATCGACAAGTGTTTTGTGCTGGAAGATATCATAACTATTAAATGTTGTGTCATCTTGTTCAACTTTTGGACATTAAAGGTATGACAGGGGTTACAAAACTTAAAGGAAATAAGAATGTAATTTAGATCACACCCAGGGATAGAAATTCCTGTTCATTTTGTTTCATACTCCACAACATTATAGAATTGTGAGTTTGTTTCTTCTTGAACTATATTTAGTAGAGATGTGGCAAAGTATTTTCTGTGTATATATATATATATATCATACTAGATCCGCCGTAAAGGCGAATTCCCTTTATCAAGGCCTATTGTTCAAATTCGCCTTAACGTACATTCGAATTCACCTCAATACCTAATTTCTATTATGACGAAATAAACCGCTTTGTTACGATTCCCCGTTCCATAGGATTTAGAAAGATATATATATATATATATATATATATATATGTATATACCCAAACTGAATGGGCTTTAAAGCTTAGTTTCTACAAGCATCAAAGCAGGGCTGTCTGGAGGATTCTGAATAAATGATGCATACATTCTTATTTGGGACAAGTGACTGAAACTTACCAGTGATAAGGACAGATCATTCAATTTCTTTTTTTCTTTTTTCTTTTTCTTTTTCTTTCATGTTTCATTTAATCTGATCAATTCACAAACTCTCATATTAAACCTTTTTGAGCATCATTTAAAAATAATTCAGGGTCCAATACAATTCATTAGTATGAGTACCATGTGACATTGAGTCACTCATATTCCTCATTACATGCAACCAATTCACCTCAACACTGCTTCTTACTCATTCACTTTGAAGCACTTAGTGAAATAAAAAGAATACAATACCGTCTCTTATTACATGCATAAAAACATTCATGTCATATTGCAGGTAAAGAAAAGCAAGTATTTGAGTTATTGAATGATATTTGGCTGCTAATTTGATTGTATTGACTTTCATACATTTGAATGAATGGTATGAGATTACTTTAAAATCTCTTGGATTAAACTTGTATTATTGTGTGCTCTCTGTGACAATGGGAGAGTGTAAGGATAACATAGAATCACGTTTTTGATGGTTACTTTTCAGAAAGAGGATTTATTATATATTGCTTTAGTATTGCCCCAGTAGTAATATGCTACAACTTTCTCCTTCCACCCATGTTTTCGGTTGTCCAACCGTCAGTCCGTCCCGCTTTCTCCTTAACACAATATTTCAAGGACCATTTGAGGTATGAACTTCGAACTTGGTGCTAGCATGTATCACATAGGAAGACGATCTGATTGGATTTTTAGGGTAATTATCTTAAAGGTCAAAGGTCAAAGAGGTAATTTACCATGAAATTTCAGGTTTTAAGCATCGTTATTGCAATATCTCTTGAACAATTTAAGCCATTAACTTCAACTTGGTACTAGTATGCATCACTATAGTGAGACGAACTGATTAGATTTTTGTTTACGCAGGTCAAAGGTCTAAGGTCATAGAGGTCAATATGCATAAAATGTTTTTTTATCAACATATCTCAACTATTTTGTTTGCATGACTAGGAGGCGACAAAGTGTTCAGACTTTTGCAATGGTCAAAGGTAAAACAATCAATTAACATGTAATTGTAGGATTTTTATTCTGGTTATCACAATATTTCAAGTTCGAGCCATGAACATAACTGAATTTAGGCGGAGGCATTCATCTTGTGATCTATATGACATAATAAAGCTCCCAGAACCTCCCACTCCCTCCTTCCCTATTCTCACCCTATCCAGGTTGGTTTATTGAATAACATGATTTGTTTTACATTATATATTTTATATTGTTTTAGTATTCTCCCTATTGTCTGTTTCTGATTGCTTCATTACAGTAGTTGAAAGAAGTTTAATGTGGAACTTGAAACTTGAACTTGAATATAATTTAAGTACATATACATGGACAGTTCTTCACTTCTCCTTAGTTTTGTGGATATGTTAAACAAAACTTGATAAAGTACTTCCTGAAAAGTTGTTTACTTGTTACTTTTATAACTCTACCAGGAATGAAACGTCTTGGATTCCAGGGCAAAGAATGGCATGACAAGTGTTTCAGATGCAAGGTTTGTGATAAGCATATTGGAGGAGGTAGCTTTGTACCTAAGGAGGACAACATTTATTGCAGTGCATGTTATGAGGAGACCTTTGGTACCAAGTGTGCTGGTTGTGGAAAGGTAAGGCCACTAGCTCTTCATCTTTTTTCATAATCACATGTACATGATCATGCCCATTTTCTCACACTTACACTCCTATGCAAGAGATAAAGTAATTGAGGCTTGGTAATGATGATGCAGTATGATGAGACTAATCGATAATATAATCATATTTAAATGACGTTAAATTGCATATTATATCAAGTCCCTATGCAAGGAGTAAAGAGAATTAGGAACATAGTGAAGAAAGACAATTAATGCTCATCAACATTATTATTCAGCACAGTTAAAATACAATTGCATTAAATAAGGTTAATATCAAATGACCCAAAGACACTTCCTGAAATGTTTCATCCGTCAAAGGTTAAGGAACTGTTTTTAATTGGAGTGGTAGTATTTCAGCTTGACTGTGTTAGTTGGAGATTTTGATCAAGTTTATATTGTATTTCCCTTCAATTCATCTGAAGTTTCTCATATGTACTGAATGAATACAGATCTGTCAATCTGACCGACTCGGCAGTTTGAAGACTAAGTGCAAGATAATTCTCTATCAATTGGAAATACAAATAAGAAAAATCTAAATATCTACCACAGGGTAATATACCTTAATTACACTGATTAGATGAGGGAGATTGTGTGATGGGAGTTATGGTATAGTGGTTCCTTTCCTTGACCTTTGATGTGTAGGTTGAAAGTTCAAGTCTTAGATGAATAGTTGAACACTAATGTCCTGTGTCAAGACATTGATAAATTACTGCATTTGTCACCATGTTCCCAGGTATGGTAAAATGATATATGTAATGGGAAGAAATTCCTTAGAATGATTAAGCCCCTTTCTGTGGCAGCACAGATACAGAGTGATTATAATGTGCTCAGTAACATCACCATTATTACATGCCCAATTCTTTGTTGATTTAGTATGAAATTGTTTTTATTATTTACTTTGTATTGATTGCCATAGATCATCTCTACCGGTGGATTGCAGTATAAGAATGAGCCATGGCATAGAGAATGTTTTGGTTGTGCAGAGTGTGGCAAGTCTCTTTATAATACTCGCTTCACTGTGAGGGATGACAAGAGACTGTGCGCTGACTGCTTTGGAGAGAGGTATGCAAGGAAATGCTCTGAATGCAAGCAGCCCATTGTTGGTAAGTTGATTTCTCTATTAGTCAGGTTTTAATTAGGGTTATAGTTCAGGTACACTTAAAATCCAGGACAGGGTCCCTTTTTTTAAATTGTCATAATTAGGAATAAAACAACTAAAAGTTGTTTATACTTTTGATGTAACATAACATGTGATTACATTGATATAGCATGTAAATCCATTTATACAGTCCAATAAAATTACTTCAAGAAGAGGAAAAAAGTATCAATTTTCATGTACATCCTGTATTTATGCCTCCTCCCACCAAAGGTGGTGCCGAAGGCATTATGTTTTCGGGTCGTCTGTCTGTCTGTCCCGCTTTCTCGTTCTTGCGCTAACTCAAAACCACATGAGGTATCAACTTCAAACTTGGTGCTAGTATGTATCACCATAGAAAGACATTCTGATTAGATTTTGGGGTACGTAGGTCAAAGATCACAGTGGTCATTTTCTGAAATTGTAGGAGTTAGCCTCATTCTCGCGATAACTCAACCATTTGAGGTATGAACTTCAAACTTGGTGCTAGCATGTATCACCATAGGAAGACGATCTAATTAGATTTTGGGGTATGTAGGTCAAAGGTCAAAGGTCATACAGGTCAATTCTGAAATTGCAGGTTTTGGCCTTGTTAACGTGATATCTCAAGAACCATTTGATCCATTAACCCATTGACTAGTGAATTATATTATTCCCATAGGTTCAATACAGGAACCATCCGGCTCCCGTACACAATGGGTTAACTTCAAACTTGGAACTAGGGCTGGGACTAAAATCCGGGAATTCGGGTCTCACAGTCTTGAGATTTATAGTGGTCCAGCGCCCTCTGAGTTCAAATACCATATAGTTAGTTTTTTACTTCTTCAGAAACCAAAAGCAGTAAAGCAATCTTTGAAAGTCGAAAACTTGGAATTAAATTCTATCATTCTTGTAAGGATTTGAATCTATTATTTATTTTACTGTTGATTACCACATGTAGTACTTGTCTAATGATGTATTTGAACTCATTTTGTTGACATTTTAATGACAATTCTTACTCTTAAAGGGATACTCAACTGCAGATTGTTGACGTTTTTATTCCGCGAGAGGGCGCAGTGATCATTACCCCGCGTTATGCCGTTGCCCCGCAGGGCGCAAACTCCGGATAGACTGGTCGCCGCACAACATGCATGCTCCGCCTGAGCTCGAGCTCTCGTGCGAGATTCGGTCGGCTTCGTGCAGTCCGAAATTTAATCCCAGTAGTCCGACGGACGCGTTCAACGCACAAACTTTGTGTACGAGTGAATGAGGCTTACACGATTCTTTCTTTCCCCACAGCTGCCTGGTGGCGTATCCCTTCAAGAAAATAACTGTAATGAGTCCCATGTGTTTAAAATCATGTCATGTTTTTTTTCACGGCTATAGGAAACCATGAGTCGTAGACTTTTTGTCCACTTTATATACGTTTTAGGGGTTAAAAATTTGTTTACTGATTTTCGGGTAACCGGGTCCCGCCCGAAAATTAGGACGGGTTCCCGAAAATTAAAATACCCGAAATTCCCACCCCTACTTGGAACTAGGATGCATCACCATAGTGAGACAAACTGATTAGATTTTTGGTCTTGTAGGTCAAAGGTGTATTGGTGGGCTTTTGCTAAACAGTCGGGTAACGTCGCGTCGCGGTGGTAGAAATTTTCGAACATTTTTCAGGAAGGTGTCTTCAAGGGGACAAATTGAAAAAGAGTCCATGTCAGTATGATTTTTCCCGTTTTCAGGCTAAAAACGACAAACAAGGGAATAAAGAAAACAATAGAAGGATAATGCAAAGAAAAACGTGAACTATAAAGAGAATAGAAGGGTAGGAAGGATGGAAGAAAATATGATGAAAGGAAACAAAGAATACAACAAAAGGAATGTTGGAAAGTAAAAATAAGTGGATAAAAACCCTAACCCTAACCCTAAAAAATTTTCTCTCTCTGTCTTTCTTTATATAAGTTAAATTTTTTTTATCCTATCATTTCTCTCGCTATCTTTCATATTATTCTTTTTAAAATCATTTTCTGCTTCCCATCTTTACTTACTTTCCTTAAAACATTCTTTGCTTTTATCCTATCATTTTGTTTTCGTTTCATCTTTTCCTTCGTTATGTTATTCCTTTATTCAAATTATCATCTTCTCTTCTATCTTTCCTTATGTTACTCTTAATATCTTTATCCTTATATCATTTATGTCTCTATCTTTCTTTGTTTTTATCCACTTATTTTTACTTTCCAACATTCCTTTTGTTGTATTCTTTGTTTCCTTTCATCATATTTTCTTCCATCCTTCCTACCCTTCTATTCTCTTTATAGTTCACGTTTTTCTTTGCATTATCCTTCTATTGTTTTCTTTATTCCCTTGTTTGTCGTTTTTAGCCTGAAAACGGGAAAAATCATACTGACATGGACTCTTTTTCAATTTGTCCCCTTGAAGACACCTTCCTGAAAAATGTTCGAAAATTTCTACCACCGCGACGCGACGTTACCCGACTGTTTAGCAAAAGCCGTATTGGTGTATGTGAAATTTATGTTTATTTACCTTTGTTATCACCATATCTCGACTGTATAGTATTTATGACTAGGCGGATATAAAGTGATCCGAATTTTGGGTTATAAGGTGTAAGGTCAAATGTCAAACAGGTCAATTAACATGTAATTAGAGGCTTTTATTCTGGTTATCACAATATTTCAAGAACAGTTTGAGCCATCAACTGAATATAGGCGGAAGCATATAGGAGGCCATATAGGAGACGCAGTCGCATTCATCTTGTTTAACATGAGTTATATCATCATTTCAATGAAAGTTATTTCTTTAGTCAAATAAACATATATTCATCTTACCTTTTTCAGGTCAAGGAGGGACCAAATATGTGTGCTTTGAACAGAGGAATTGGCACAACAAATGCTTCAACTGCAAACGCTGTCAAGTCTCTCTGGTGAATGAGTGCTTTGTGACAGAAGGGGAGGATATCATTTGCCCAAACTGTGCACAAGGCTAAACAAGGATGATTTCCCAACCCCACCAACCAATCCTAGTCCCATCCCATCCATCCTTTCCCTTAGCCCCACCCATATCATATAGTACATAGATCATAACAATCTTGCTAGTTTATCATTTCTGCAATTTCTCTTCATATGATATTCTTCGTACTATACTTCAAAGCAGAATTGAACAGAAATGGATGATATTAATATGGACCCTTGGAAGAGTAACCCTTCCTGTACTGGGCTATTTTAAGCTCCTCTCTGACTGGGGGTGGGGCTGGTAGTGACTTTATATTCATATTGTACACCCGTTGTAGGGTTAGGGTTAGGGTTAATCGTATTCACTGCAATCAGTTAAGTCGCAATGAAATGGATAATGAACTCGACAAGTATTGTTCATTATCTAAACGTGACTTAACATTCATGCAGTGTATATTCACAAATACACTCACAAACATATGAATTATTTGTACAACATCATAATTGCTCAGTTCAGAAAGCCTGATGTGAATTGTAAGCATAACCCAATACTACAGAAAACCATAGGCACACCAAACCTGTTTTTGATGTCTACACAATAGGCCTTTGCCTTATGGAAAGATAAAAATAATAATATTGGCTTACCCTACTTATTGGGTGTATCAATTAATATTGCCCTTGTTGAGCATTATGCTTCTACACAGACAATGTGTTTCCCAGTCAATTTCAGATTTTTGAAAAATTCATATTGAAAAAAATGAAGTTAGATGAGAGTAAACTAAGGGTTGGAGTTAGTGAAGAATGATTGTTGAATCGAAATCTCTTTTCAAAAAGTGCTGAATTGTATGCATGCTTTCTGAATTCTTTTTCTTCATGAAATATAAAAATACATTATTATTATTATTTATGTTAGGAATGATAAACTAGCAGAACAACAGATATGTATATCGAAACCATCTATAGTACTATTGAACTTGATCTTTTTGTGGTTATTGTTTGAAGACTCTTGCTTCTGTATCTTATTTTTGATGGACAAAATGAAATAATTTAATTTCAGATTAACTTATTCATTATTTAATTAAATTCAACTTCTGTGGCTGTTATGTAAGAGAGAAAGCAATTTGAAAAAAAAAAATAAAACAAAGGCCTTGGCAGTACTGTCTTGTTTGACATTTTGTCAATATTAGTACTATTTAGTAGAGGGTTGTATTTGTATTAGTAGTAATAACAGATAAAGGTACTCATTAAAGATATAGTACCTAAGAAATATTTGATGATGGAAGTTTGTTTGAAATTGCAACAGGTAATGATGACTGAGCATTAATGAGGAATGATATTGATGTTCATTCAGTATAAGCTACAAAAGATATGCATTAGAGAACAAATCATGTATTCTGAAAGTATATAGCTAACAAATGAAGTAATTTTGTTAATAGTGTACTTTGAATGAAGGAAATGTACATTTCAATTAATTTATGGCTATTGCTAATTAAGTGTTGCAATTTATTTCATGTTAGTATGCTTACATTTATGACTTATCTTTTTGTTTTGATTGTGAAGTGCAAAACTGTTATTTTAGATAACTAGTCTTCTGTATTTATGAGAAAAAAAATGTTTATTGTCAGCTAATAATGTTGATTACTGACACTCTGTAAATGAGCATTATTTTGTATGTATAGATGATTGATAAAATGTAACTCATTATATCAAGAAATATTAGATATAATGAACTGAATGTTTCTTTCACAATGCCTTGCCTCAATCTCTTATACTGAATAAGATGTTGCAGGCATTTTATTAAGCATATATTTTGTCCTTTCAAATCTGAATGATTATTGTAAAAGTAGTCATGAAATAATAATGATAATATTTTGGATTTATATCTCGGCTTATACATCTATGATATTCTCTAAGTGCTTTGCAAGACTTACCTTTTTCATAAACTTGTTAAATTCTTCAAAACTGTGGTATACCAAATCAGAGTTTTATGTAAGTGTTTATTTGACTGTTAAATATAAATCAGAGCATAATTTCCATGAATATGGTTGTATATAACTTTATTGTATGATTTATTAGAAAGCAAGATAAACTCATGTAATCCAAGGCTGTCTGTTCTGACAAATCAGATCTTCTTTTGGCCGAATTCACGAAGGAGGTTTATTTGAAACCATGGTCTAAAATCATGGTTTAAACCACCGCCATGGACATACTATTAAGCGTAAATAAGCCTATATAAACGCATTACAGTCTGCCCATAGGACAAGAGGACATGAGCGTACTACGCTCATGGAGGTTTAAACCATGGTTTGAAATAAACCTCTTTTGTGAATATGGGCCTTTGGGTGTTCATTTACACCATTCATTTGTGAATATGGGCCTTTGGGTGTTCATTTACACTGTCAGTGTTACCATTTTGACACTTTTGTTATTGCCAAACCCTGCTTTACTGCAAGCATTGATAATTGTTTTTATGGTGGGATTTGCACTATGTGCCATCAAGTTTGAAATTCAGTCTAGATCACCTTCTTTACAATACTTTTCATGTACTTGATAATTTTTTTTCTAAATTTGATGTAGATAATTCCCTCTCATAACAATATTGCTGCTAGAAAGTTGTAAAATAATGTTATCAACCAATGCAACGCATTACAGTGTTGAATACATGTATAACTTCCAGGTAAAGATAGTTTATCATGAAGCAATAAGATAAATTTGAAAGAAGTTGGAATGAGACTTAAAAAAAAGATGACATAGTCAAATATAATGAATTAGTTAAGTTTATCAAAATATGGTTAGATTTCAACAGCTTTTGAGCATATAATACTTTTGGATGACAGGAGAAAGACGTAATATTTTCTGATAATAATGAAATGCACGTCTGTGTCTTTTGTAAGCCAATAAGTATGAGTAATTGTTTAGGAATCAGGATTTTCTTGTACTTGAAGGAAGGTATTTGTTATAAATATGTAGTGCTTCAGATCCTGTACATGGGACTGTAGATTTAAACTATGCTTACATACACGAATGCAGGTACAAATATTGAAGAATGAACGATATAAAATCTTAAAATGATATGCTTATTGCACAAAATCCATTTGAAAATACTGGAAAACTAGAGTAAGCATTGATAATCAGACAAACTACAGAAGGATATCTAGAACTGAAGAGGAAAAGATAATGGTGAAATAATATTACCCAACCGTTACCGTCCCCAAACTTCTTGGTAGTTAATGAGTAAAATATCCACCTACTAGCCCAGAACTGTTGGAGGTTAATGAGTAAAGTATCTATCTACCAACCCCTAATTGTTGGTAGTTAATGAGTAAAGCGTCCACGTCCCAACCCTCAAAAACTGTTGGTAGTTAATGGGTAAAATAACTACCAACCAACCCTCAAACTTTTTGTAGTTAATAAGTAAAATATTCACCTACCTACCCCAAACTGGTGGTAGTTCATAATTAAAATATCCACCTACCATCCAAAACTGTTGGTTTATATTTTGAATGAGTGTCCACCTACCAACCCTCTAAGTGTTGGTTTTATGAGTTGAAGGAGTATCCACCTACCAACCCCCAAAGTGTGGATATTAATGAGTGAAGTATCTGTCATCTGACATGTGGACAAGGGTTGTCTTTGAGACATAATAATATGTATAGAGATGGTATGATATGCTCATTTTATTAAAAAAAGTAATTATTTCAACAATATCATTTCAATTTTCTGACAAAACTATGTAGTGTGATGTTATGTAGTCTTTCACTAGCTCTCTTCATCATGTAGATATTATTTCTGTTGTAAAAATATGAACATACTTGAATAATCTTCTTCTTCTTTTAATAATAATAATAATAATGATAATACATATTGTATTTTACCACTAGCTCCCTGTATTGGTCATGTTAGATTCAAACATAAAATGAAGGAAAAAAATGTAAATTCGCTCTTCTAAAAAAACAAAACCGAACAAAACAGAAACTAATCATTTTTGTTATCTATTGGAACCAATATATGACTTGGTAAATTAAAAAAAACATTGAGTGTTTGCAAACGGATTGTGTTTTTCTATGAAATAATTTTTTCACAAGATAATTAGAACATAGAGGCCTGTAACTTCAGTTAGATAATCATGTATTTTATTAATATTGTAAATTGCGCAGCATGAATGAGCAAGTCCTTTTTAAATATGTTGAAAACAGAAAAGAGGAATAGATTTCAATGGATAGGAACTCTGCTTCATTAATTTTTTTGCAATGTCATGTAATTTCTTACAATGTTGGGATGTTTAATACCAACATTGTTTGATTTTTGTTTTAGATAAATTCAATTGACTGGTATTGAGTATACTAGGTACTCTATGAGTTCTATTCTTCCTAGATATGTATAGTGTGCATTAAAATATCTTCCAGACAGTTTTAAACTAATGCCGTCTTAATGTTGTCATGGTTACTAGACTTTGTATTCATTGATAAGAAAATATTGTGTGGATGAGTTTCCATTTAATGTACATTGCAGTTAAAACAACGGTTATCTGCATACGAGCAAAATCATGATTATTGGGATATTTTATGAGTGAAATACAGTTGAACAAAGTGGCCCTAGGAAAAAAAGTTAATCATCTCAGTTGTCAATGTAATCAATATTGGA
>CM046858.1:45878196-45890696 GCA_025617745.1 Heliocidaris erythrogramma | reverse complement strand
AGCTGTATGACGTGTGTTGGCTACTCTTTAATACTAGTAGAAATGCATTTAGAATGACCCCCTTTATTTTGATAAATTCTTAGTTGTTAACACTGAAAGTTTATGTATAGGTAGAGAAGGAACGTACAATATAGGACATGAATTTTCAGGCCAAGATCATTTCCACAAAAGTGACAAAATAAGCTCAAAGTTTGCTTATTACTGCTTCTTTGACCATAGACTCGTCATTGTCAGACCGGCAGACCCGGCGTCCGGATCGGAAGGGCTACGGTACGTATGGAACAGTTGTATGACGTGTGTGTTGGCTACTCTTTAATACTAGAAATGCATGTAGAATGACCCCCTTTCTTTTGATAAATTCTTAGTTGTTAACACTGAAAGTTTATGCATAAGTAGAGAAGGAATGTACAATATAGGACATGAATTTTCAGGCCAAAATCATTTCCACAAAAGTGACAAAATAAGCTCAAACTTTTGTTCATTACTGCGCAATGTTTGACTGTTCAGGTTAAAGTAGGTTTGTAAATTATGCAATAGATTCACCCCCTTTATTTTGATCAATTCTTTATTGTTAACACTGAAAGTTTATGTACAGGTAGCTGTTGATCATTTTCCACAGAGAACATGAGCCTATTTCCTGCGTACGAGAGGTAAACGACTACAATTCAGCGTGCCGTGAACTCCACCACAGGACGGTCAAAGATTATGGTGGTAAGATACAATACATGTAGGTTTTTCATGTTAAATTTAAAATTAAGATATGTATTAATGATTATGCTTATTTTTGCATGTCATATTCACAGAGCTGAGAACGTATAAGCCTATTTCCTGCGTACGAGAGGAAAACGACTACAATTCAGCGTGCCGTGAACTCCACCACAGGACGGTCAAAGATTATGGTGGTAAGATACAATACATGTAGGTTTTTCATGTTAAATTTAAAATTAAGATATGTATTAATGATTATGCTTATTTTTGCATGTCATATTCACAGAGAACGTAAGCCTATTTCCTGCGTACGAGAGGAAAACGACTACAATTCAGCGTGACGTGCACTCCACCAAAGGACGGTCAAAGATTATGGTGGTAAGATACAATACATGTAGGTTTTTCATGTTAAATTTAAAATTAAGATATGTATTAATGATTATGCTTATTTTTTCATGTCATTCACAGAGAACGTACGTAAGCCTATTTCCTGCGTACGAGAGCAAAACGACTACAATTCAGCGTGACGTGCACTCCACCAAAGGACGGTCAAAGATTATGGTGGTAAGATACAATACATGTAGGTTTTTCATGTTATATTTAAAATTAAGATATGTATTAATGATTATGCTTATTTTTGCATGTCATTCACAGAGAACGTAAGCCTATTTCCTGCGTACAAGAGGAAAACGACTACAATTCAGCGTGACGTGCACTCCACCAAAGGACGGTCAAAGATTATGGTGGTAAGATGCAATACATGTAGGTTTTTCATGTTAATTTTAAAATTAAGATGTGTATTAATTAAAAAGGCTTTTGAATCATTGGAATAACAGTTGAATGTGTTGTTTATTGATTACGCTCATTTTTGTATGTGATGTACCATGAAGTGACGCAGATTTCTTGCGTATGCAGCGTGCCATGAAATCAACCAAAGGACTCTCAACGATTATAGGAATTCCCGCCAAATTGATATTTCAATTATCCTGCATGTGTATGTATAGATTCTCAATATACGTACGTGTGTAATGTGCAATAGTAAACCATAAGACATGACTTGTGTATGTATAGTAACTACAATGTATATACCAGTCCCACCTGTGTTAAATGGTGTACTGCAAAGCAATGGAAGAGTGTTTTCCGACTTGACCCATGATTTTTTAGGTTAATATTTGTCTTGAGTATCAATATTTAAAGCAAAAAATGATGCAAATTAGTTTTGTGGAGTTTATTACCCTGAATCTTTGCCGCATTTAGTGTAAAACATTATTACTCTTAGTGCAAAGCACCATACTGTATAAATGTTTAGCCTGCTGCTGTAGCTCTAGATGTTGAGGTGCCTGATGCCTGAACTCCGGGGGGAGGAAGCCAGCAGTAACTGCCTCAGTGAACTGCTGGATTTGAAAGTTTTCACTCATGGTAACAGTTTAATTGTTCATCTTCTAGGGGCATACTGCAGTTTATATTTGATTCTAACTTTATCTCAACATATTTTGGGTAAGATGGTTGATATTTCCTTTGGAAATGAAACCCCAGAATATGAATTTGCATGTTTGGGGTTGATATTTTTTACTAAAACCATTTCACATGACATATTCTGAAATCTGAACATCAAATGTCGGGAAGTCTGGACATGCATGCCTGAAACATGAGTTCCCTGATCGCTTAAACGGTTGAAGTTTAATGCTACGTTGCATGGGTTCGAATCCCATGAAGTTCAAAATATCACCTCCGAACTTTCATTGGTGGCAACAGCATGAAATGAGACCAAAGCGTTCTACGTGATCTAAAGTCGTAATGAATAATAGTTATCATAAGTACTTTTTATCATAATCATTATCATTTTATCATTATTATGATAGCACTATTGATGATAAAATGTTGGAAGGTGACAGTTCTTATTATTAATTTTGTTATCATGAGTATTATTAGCATCATTATTATAAATATATTTATATTATAATTATGATCACCATTATTTTTATTATTATTAGCTGCTATCACTGCCCAATATATACCAGCCTAAGTATTCAGTGTTGTTTATCATGATGAATATATGTAAATATTGTAAATAAATATTTGTAAATAAATAATCCTAAATGATATACACATTTTCTGTCCTTTAAGTGTACGTCTCATGACCGTAAGAGTTTGGAAACTCAGAGATGAAAGAAAAAGTGGGGGTGGGGGTAGGGAGTACAGTGTTTTTGTGTCTGGGAGAGAAAGAGAGACAGATAGAATAGTAGAAATAAGGATATAGATAAAGAAAAGAGGGGGAGAGAGCTAGAGGATGAGATACATGTAGATCTTTGAGAACACTAGAGACAGAGGGGAAGACAGAAGGTAGATAGTGTGTGAGAGCTTAAGAGAGTAGTAGAGAGAAAGAAGGAGAGGAATACAAGAAAAGAGAGAGCGAATGAGGTAGATATTAGAGAAGAGTAGAGAGAGACAGGGCGATAGATCAGTAAGAGCGAAAGGAAGAAACATATTTTTTTAAAGGGTGAACATGTGATTCTTATTATTTCTCTGGGGGGCCCGTTTCACGAAACCGTCAAGTCTAAGTCTGTGGACATCCCATAGAAATGCGTGTTGATTTTACAACAAACGTTTCTATGTATTATCCAAGAAGACTAATGATGGCTCTGTGAAAGGAGCCCCTGGGCTCTTTTCTTCTCACTCAATCTGCATCCTCTCTTTATCTATACATCTCCTCATTCTTTCTCTCTCTCTCTCACTCCTGCCTTCCCTTTTTCTCTACCTCTTTCTCATTGATACTCTCCCTCGTTCCTTTGCTCTCTTCATTTTTCCTGCCTCCTGATCTGTCAATCATTAAATCTCTTTATCGTCCTCGCCCCCCTCCCCATCTCTCTTTCTTTCTCCTGATCGGACAATATACCCCTCACTCCCTCGTCTCTCTTTCTCTCCTCTTTCTTGTGATCTATCAATCATTCAATAAATCTCTTTTCAACTGTGAACATGCAAATAAACGATGAAACAACTCGTCCTTTTCTTATTCATCTCTATTCTATTCTTCAGGAACAAGTCATCTTCATGTCGATGAACAATCTGCAAATTTGCGATTAACGGTTCACTGTAAAGAAAGTATACAAAGCATTGTAAACAAAATTAAATGCATGTAAACCTGTTTACTTTACAGTGAATCTTCAAATAGTCTTGATATCATGTGATCTTGATATGACAAAATAAACCCCCAAAAGAATTTAACCATCCAGCTCTACAATGTATGCATTTATGTCTCTGCTTATTATATTCTGCGCTTGGAATGAGCCTCTCATGCACTGCAATTAACAGATATGACATCTTATTGCCCCTTTAAATGAACAATTTGCAAAGTAGTCTATGCGAGTCCAGCCCCTATGAGAACTGACATCAATAATATTCCCTCAGAACAGGGATGGTATTCTGAGATTTATTTTATCTTGATTTTAGTGAAAAGATTTTGTCATAACATATTTCAAATTGCAAAATTTCATTGGTGTTTGCACAGATGAATTCCGCGTACGCAGTCACTTTTGCACATGCATTAACCATATAAGCGTTCATTTTATTATGACAATTCAAATTATTTCACTAAAATCAAGATTAAATAAATCTCAGAATACCACCCCTCTTTTAGCTCTTGTAAGTTACTAAAAACATAAGCTAATGCTTATTTACATGATGCTTGTTTACATGAATAAACCCTTTATGCACGACACATACTGCGTTGCAATTGCAACCACTCCTATTCAATGGCTGAGGTCATGTACACTTATTATACACAAACATGTATCCTGTGCGTAAGCACAACTATTTTGACGGGCTTTAACAACATAAAAAATTTGAAAAATGTACACAATGAAATCGTAGACCTGGGGATGTTTCATAAAGCTGTTCGTAAGTTACGCACAAATTTTATGCACGACTGGTGATGAGTTCTTGTGCTAAATGATTGAGAATCTGGTTAGTGTAGCACCCAAGAACATGTTCCAGTCGTTCGTAAAGTCATTCGTAACTTTACGAACAGCTTTATGAAACACCCCAGGCCACTTTAACGATAAACAATCATTCCACGTTTACGTTTTGTCAAACTCATTAACTATTTGCCCCTTCTGGAGAACTTTCCAAACGAATCTTGATAACGATCAAAGGCCATGTTTACTTTCACATGGTATCTGCTCCTGAATTTCCCCTTTCGCTGTAGGTGGTGCTTCAGATATAATCTACACCCACCGTTTTTCACTTTTTGCCTGAATGTACAGGATTTTGTAGTCGAGTGGTTCCGCCACGTGGGTCTCATTTTGTGCTATGTCGGATGAGTTCGATTCCCACGATGTTCCGGATATCAATTAAGAACTTTCATTGGTGGCGACAGCATGAAACGAGACTAAATCTGCATACTCGCGAAAAATCTTTAAAAATGGCATTCATGTCCACCGAGTACCCACCACTCTTGGTCGTCTCCATCCGACGGCAAATTTTGGGTTAGGCCAGGGTTAGGATCCATCCATGGTATGTCTTGGGAAGGGGCGAAGGCAGTGTCAGCTGACCTATATATGTATACAAAACAAAAAAGCTTGGGATTATATGCAGGTCACATATGCCAAAGTTTCTTGATAACATGAAAGAAAAGCTTAGCAAACATAATGTCATGAATGTAAATCTTAATTTTGAAGATGACTGATTAGTAATCAGGCCTAGTGATATATTATTACAAAAAACAAAGGAAAATTACTCGGTGGTTTTGGTGACCGCAAATGATAATCTCGTCAGTCACATCAAAAGCTTGGTGCATTGAACGCATCGCATTTGGTGTATGTGCGGGTGCGTAGCTCTGACTTGAACCTGCATTTCATGCGCAAGTAGGCCTATCAAAATATGTTTTGCGTCACCGGGCCGGGGCATTTTGGCGTAGTGTTGCGTAGGAATGGCGCACAGTGGTGAAGTGTTGCGTAGGCTTGCATATAAACTGCGTTCTCTGGCTCTACGCAGGCAGTACGCCAAAAAATTAAGCATGTTCAATTTTTTGCGTACCTATTTTGCGTTCCTGGGTATAGACTTTCGTAGGGACAGCGTACGGTAGCGAAGTGTTGCGTAGTCGCTACACAACACTACGTACATTAACTCCACACAGGTCCCGGTGTGAAAGCTAGTAGTAAACTAACAATACATGACACTATGACAGATGACTAAACTTAAACTTTAAAGTGAAATTGAAACATCCAAATTGTTCTTTTCTCAGTCATGTTTCTAAATTCTAATCTTTGTGAATGTCTATTCTTCCATAATTCATATTCATTATATTTTCATGATGTTATGAATTTCTTATACTATCACATTGTTTTTAATTATTAGACTCATTCTAAATCTAATGATTGAATAAAGTTTAGTTGAACTTGAATTGAAGTCCAACGGAAGGCTGGTCCGGGCTGGTCGGGCCGGGCTGGGGGGCAGCGCCGTGACGCGCCGCTGCAGCAAACTAAGCGAAGCCAAAAGGCAAAAGTTCAGTCTTAACTGGTGATATTATAGGCCCTACAGCTACGCTATTTCTTAGTTGGGTTGGATAATAATAAACTTAAATGTTTCTCAACTTACCTGCAGATGTAGGTTTTCCTCTATTTTGACTTGAAAATCCGGGAGAGACAACTGAATTTGAATCTAACTTTCCACGGACAATGAATAACAACAGTCAACAGTCAATACGTTCAAATACCGTCGACGTCGTCGATGGATACCTGGCGATACCTGGAGACTAGGCCTATGCACAAACCCCAAGTAACCCTAACCCTAACCTATATTATCTGAATAGGCCTATTGTGATTTATTTGATGACCGATTGGGAAAAACTGACTAACTGAATTGTAAATTAAAAATCACTGATGAGTCACGTTAATTTATGGACAATTGATTGGGATTTGAAAAAAAACTAGCTACTTGCTCGTAGTTATATTTGTGCTGAAAGGGTTTGAGATTTTGAAAAACCGGATTACATGAGCGCATGAATACACTGGTAGGGTTAGGGCGAGAAATCCAGGAAAATATTGCAAAAGCTGAAGTTAGCCGTATGAGATTTTAAAAAAGTAATGTATCGCGATAGCCCAGAAAGCTGTATGTTAGCCTATTAGGGATATTTTGGAAGGGTGGATATCGCGATCGCAAGGAGGTTGCCGTTGGCAGTGGCTTACTTCAGACCGTGGGAATATTTTGTTTGTTATTGTTCGAAGCGCCCTCTCCGTTGAATTTGGCCAATGCCGAATTTGGGATGAAAAATGAAGTTATTTTGTGGGATTTTGAGCAATAAATAGATGAATTTACATGAATCCACTGGCAGAAAAGTGTTCTAGAGTTATTTTTGGATTGAAATGAGGTTAAAATAGCTTATGGTTGAGATTAATTTTCTGTTTGTGATGATTTTTCCTGGACCCACTTTTGAGTCTAATACTGTAGAAAACCTATGGGGATTAGATCCGAGTTATATCTGTCGGAGCAAAAAAGGAGTGATTAGGGTTAGCTAATAATGGATATTTTGAATGAAAAGAGAAAGGAAAACAAGGTTGCATTATGATAATAATGAATTAAGGGTCAGAACTAAGGCAGTCCGCTGATCTAAAAGTGATTATTAAGGAAAATAGAGCAAGTTGAAAATAGGGTAAAAACGTGATTTTGGTGATTTTGCATAAATTTGAGGGAATTTTTTTTTTGAATAATTGCTTATAATTAATTAACTACTGAATCAAATGTTGCCATATTTACAGGATATCTTTCCGATGATAAGATAAAGACATGTGGATTTTTTGAATTTTTTTGGCCTATGTTTTCTTTATTTGATATTTTGATCTGATAGAAAAGAGATGATGGGATAGTGTCACGGGTTGGTTTACTGCATTTTTTTGAAGAAATGAACTCCATAACCCTGGAGGTCGGAATTAGGCTCTAAAAGTAGGTTGTTAAGGTGTTAGTCGTTAACCCATCAATCTAACAAAACCCTTGGAGTCCCGGGACATCTGGAACATACCAAACCAGCAAAGGTACCCAAGGGTCACTTTTTTTCATGTTTGATGCATTTTGAAAGAATTGCGTGAATGAAACTGAACCAACGACAGAATATAAATATGGGGGGACGATAGCTTGAAGTTGGCCAAAAAGATTTGAAAAAGAGCAAGAAACAAAATATCTAATCAAAATGGTTTGGTGCAAAACCCAGGGTTGACCGTTTAGCACCTCAAAACTTACGTTTTGGTACCTCTGAGAGGTAAAAGGTTAATAAAAAGGAAATGACAAAATATTTTTGTTCCAAAAAAACCCTAATAATATTTAACTATTTAGAAAGCTAACCCTCTGGCTAGAACCTTAACCACCTTATAATAAGCTAACCCTGGGCGTTTAAAAAAAAAAAGTCAGGTCCCACAACCCTAATTAGGGTTAGGGTTAGGGTTAGGGTTAGGGTTAGGGTTAGGGTTAGGGTTAGGGTTAGGGTTAGGGTTAGGGTTAGGGTTAGGGTTAGGGTTAGGGTTAGGGTTAGGGTTAGGGTTAGGGTTAGGGTTAGGGTTAGGGTTAGGGTTAGGGTTAGGGTTAGGGTTAGGGTTAGGGTTAGGGTTAGGGTTAGGGTTAGGGTTAGGGTTAGGGTTAGGGTTAGGGTTAGGGTTAGGGTTAGGGTTAGGGTTAGGGTTAGGGTTAGGGTTAGGGTTAGGGTTAGGGTTAGGGTTAGGGTTAGGGTTAGGGTTAGGGTTAGGGTTAGGGTTAGGGTTAGGGTTAGGGTTAGGGTTAGGGTTAGGGTTAGGGTTAGGGTTAGGGTTAGGGTTAGGGTTAGGGTTAGGGTTAGGGTTAGGGTTAGGGTTAGGGTTAGGGTTAGGGTTAGGGTTAGGGTTAGGGTTAGGGTTAGGGTTAGGGTTAGGGTTAGGGTTAGGGTTAGGGTTAGGGTTAGGGTTAGGGTTAGGGTTAGGGTTAGGGTTAGGGTTAGGGTTAGGGTTAGGGTTAGGGTTAGGGTTAGGGTTAGGGTTAGGGTTAGGGTTAGGGTTAGGGTTAGGGTTAGGGTTAGGGTTAGGGTTAGGGTTAGGGTTAGGGTTAGGGTTAGGGTTAGGGTTAGGGTTAGGGTTAGGGTTAGGGTTAGGGTTAGGGTTAGGGTTAGGGTTAGGGTTAGGGTTAGGGTTAGGGTTAGGGTTAGGGTTAGGGTTAGGGTTAGGGTTAGGGTTAGGGTTAGGGTTAGGGTTAGGGTTAGGGTTAGGGTTAGGGTTAGGGTTAGGGTTAGGGTTAGGGTTAGGGTTAGGGTTAGGGTTAGGGTTAGGGTTAGGGTTAGGGTTAGGGTTAGGGTTAGGGTTAGGGTTAGGGTTAGGGTTAGGGTTAGGGTTAGGGTTAGGGTTAGGGTTAGGGTTAGGGTTAGGGTTAGGGTTAGGGTTAGGGTTAGGGTTAGGGTTAGGGTTAGGGTTAGGGTTAGGGTTAGGGTTAGGGTTAGGGTTAGGGTTAGGGTTAGGGTTAGGGTTAGGGTTAGGGTTAGGGTTAGGGTTAGGGTTAGGGTTAGGGTTAGGGTTAGGGTTAGGGTTAGGGTTAGGGTTAGGGTTAGGGTTAGGGTTAGGGTTAGGGTTAGGGTTAGGGTTAGGGTTAGGGTTAGGGTTAGGGTTAGGGTTAGGGTTAGGGTTAGGGTTAGGGTTAGGGTTAGGGTTAGGGTTAGGGTTAGGGTTAGGGTTAGGGTTAGGGTTAGGGTTAGGGTTAGGGTTAGGGTTAGGGTTAGGGTTAGGGTTAGGGTTAGGGTTAGGGTTAGGGTTAGGGTTAGGGTTAGGGTTAGGGTTAGGGTTAGGGTTAGGGTTAGGGTTAGGGTTAGGGTTAGGGTTAGGGTTAGGGTTAGGGTTAGGGTTAGGGTTAGGGTTAGGGTTAGGGTTAGGGTTAGGGTTAGGGTTAGGGTTAGGGTTAGGGTTAGGGTTAGGGTTAGGGTTAGGGTTAGGGTTAGGGTTAGGGTTAGGGTTAGGGTTAGGGTTAGGGTTAGGGTTAGGGTTAGGGTTAGGGTTAGGGTTAGGGTTAGGGTTAGGGTTAGGGTTAGGGTTAGGGTTAGGGTTAGGGTTAGGGTTAGGGTTAGGGTTAGGGTTAGGGTTAGGGTTAGGGTTAGGGTTAGGGTTAGGGTTAGGGTTAGGGTTAGGGTTAGGGTTAGGGTTAGGGTTAGGGTTAGGGTTAGGGTTAGGGTTAGGGTTAGGGTTAGGGTTAGGGTTAGGGTTAGGGTTAGGGTTAGGGTTAGGGTTAGGGTTAGGGTTAGGGTTAGGGTTAGGGTTAGGGTTAGGGTTAGGGTTAGGGTTAGGGTTAGGGTTAGGGTTAGGGTTAGGGTTAGGGTTAGGGTTAGGGTTAGGGTTAGGGTTAGGGTTAGGGTTAGGGTTAGGGTTAGGGTTAGGGTTAGGGTTAGGGTTAGGGTTAGGGTTAGGGTTAGGGTTAGGGTTAGGGTTAGGGTTAGGGTTAGGGTTAGGGTTAGGGTTAGGGTTAGGGTTAGGGTTAGGGTTAGGGTTAGGGTTAGGGTTAGGGTTAGGGTTAGGGTTAGGGTTAGGGTTAGGGTTAGGGTTAGGGTTAGGGTTAGGGTTAGGGTTAGGGTTAGGGTTAGGGTTAGGGTTAGGGTTAGGGTTAGGGTTAGGGTTAGGGTTAGGGTTAGGGTTAGGGTTAGGGTTAGGGTTAGGGTTAGGGTTAGGGTTAGGGTTAGGGTTAGGGTTAGGGTTAGGGTTAGGGTTAGGGTTAGGGTTAGGGTTAGGGTTAGGGTTAGGGTTAGGGTTAGGGTTAGGGTTAGGGTTAGGGTTAGGGTTAGGGTTAGGGTTAGGGTTAGGGTTAGGGTTAGGGTTAGGGTTAGGGTTAGGGTTAGGGTTAGGGTTAGGGTTAGGGTTAGGGTTAGGGTTAGGGTTAGGGTTAGGGTTAGGGTTAGGGTTAGGGTTAGGGTTAGGGTTAGGGTTAGGGTTAGGGTTAGGGTTAGGGTTAGGGTTAGGGTTAGGGTTAGGGTTAGGGTTAGGGTTAGGGTTAGGGTTAGGGTTAGGGTTAGGGTTAGGGTTAGGGTTAGGGTTAGGGTTAGGGTTAGGGTTAGGGTTAGGGTTAGGGTTAGGGTTAGGGTTAGGGTTAGGGTTAGGGTTAGGGTTAGGGTTAGGGTTAGGGTTAGGGTTAGGGTTAGGGTTAGGGTTAGGGTTAGGGTTAGGGTTAGGGTTAGGGTTAGGGTTAGGGTTAGGGTTAGGGTTAGGGTTAGGGTTAGGGTTAGGGTTAGGGTTAGGGTTAGGGTTAGGGTTAGGGTTAGGGTTAGGGTTAGGGTTAGGGTTAGGGTTAGGGTTAGGGTTAGGGTTAGGGTTAGGGTTAGGGTTAGGGTTAGGGTTAGGGTTAGGGTTAGGGTTAGGGTTAGGGTTAGGGTTAGGGTTAGGGTTAGGGTTAGGGTTAGGGTTAGGGTTAGGGTTAGGGTTAGGGTTAGGGTTAGGGTTAGGGTTAGGGTTAGGGTTAGGGTTAGGGTTAGGGTTAGGGTTAGGGTTAGGGTTAGGGTTAGGGTTAGGGTTAGGGTTAGGGTTAGGGTTAGGGTTAGGGTTAGGGTTAGGGTTAGGGTTAGGGTTAGGGTTAGGGTTAGGGTTAGGGTTAGGGTTAGGGTTAGGGTTAGGGTTAGGGTTAGGGTTAGGGTTAGGGTTAGGGTTAGGGTTAGGGTTAGGGTTAGGGTTAGGGTTAGGGTTAGGGTTAGGGTTAGGGTTAGGGTTAGGGTTAGGGTTAGGGTTAGGGTTAGGGTTAGGGTTAGGGTTAGGGTTAGGGTTAGGGTTAGGGTTAGGGTTAGGGTTAGGGTTAGGGTTAGGGTTAGGGTTAGGGTTAGGGTTAGGGTTAGGGTTAGGGTTAGGGTTAGGGTTAGGGTTAGGGTTAGGGTTAGGGTTAGGGTTAGGGTTAGGGTTAGGGTTAGGGTTAGGGTTAGGGTTAGGGTTAGGGTTAGGGTTAGGGTTAGGGTTAGGGTTAGGGTTAGGGTTAGGGTTAGGGTTAGGGTTAGGGTTAGGGTTAGGGTTAGGGTTAGGGTTAGGGTTAGGGTTAGGGTTAGGGTTAGGGTTAGGGTTAGGGTTAGGGTTAGGGTTAGGGTTAGGGTTAGGGTTAGGGTTAGGGTTAGGGTTAGGGTTAGGGTTAGGGTTAGGGTTAGGGTTAGGGTTAGGGTTAGGGTTAGGGTTAGGGTTAGGGTTAGGGTTAGGGTTAGGGTTAGGGTTAGGGTTAGGGTTAGGGTTAGGGTTAGGGTTAGGGTTAGGGTTAGGGTTAGGGTTAGGGTTAGGGTTAGGGTTAGGGTTAGGGTTAGGGTTAGGGTTAGGGTTAGGGTTAGGGTTAGGGTTAGGGTTAGGGTTAGGGTTAGGGTTAGGGTTAGGGTTAGGGTTAGGGTTAGGGTTAGGGTTAGGGTTAGGGTTAGGGTTAGGGTTAGGGTTAGGGTTAGGGTTAGGGTTAGGGTTAGGGTTAGGGTTAGGGTTAGGGTTAGGGTTAGGGTTAGGGTTAGGGTTAGGGTTAGGGTTAGGGTTAGGGTTAGGGTTAGGGTTAGGGTTAGGGTTAGGGTTAGGGTTAGGGTTAGGGTTAGGGTTAGGGTTAGGGTTAGGGTTAGGGTTAGGGTTAGGGTTAGGGTTAGGGTTAGGGTTAGGGTTAGGGTTAGGGTTAGGGTTAGGGTTAGGGTTAGGGTTAGGGTTAGGGTTAGGGTTAGGGTTAGGGTTAGGGTTAGGGTTAGGGTTAGGGTTAGGGTTAGGGTTAGGGTTAGGGTTAGGGTTAGGGTTAGGGTTAGGGTTAGGGTTAGGGTTAGGGTTAGGGTTAGGGTTAGGGTTAGGGTTAGGGTTAGGGTT